>CAUYPK010088523.1:0-12827 GCA_963574355.1 Loris lydekkerianus
TGCTATGGAGGGCAGTGAAGAATAATAGTTAGATTCTTGGTTAATGAGCCAGTGATATTGGACCTCGACCTGATTTAACTGCCTCTAACCTTTTTTTTTTGGGATACAGGGCCCAAAGGTGAAGGGTAAATAAGGGTAGCAATCTACTACTTTGTAATCCCAATCTTGATGATTTGAAGGGGATCTTCTTAACAATGATTTTAAATTATCTTTTTTTTTTTTTTTGGAATATAAGGAAAATAACGATATGAACATACTTACATCAAGGCTTACTGCATTACTGACATCTACTTTTTAAATTATTTAGCATTCATGGAGGTACACTTACATACAATGCAATTTATCAATTCCAAGTATACAATTTGATGAGTTTTGAGAAGTGCACATAGTTATATAATAATCACCACCTAAAACATTTCCTTGTGTCTCTTAGTAGTCAATTCTCCCCTCCACTTTTTGAGCCCTCATAACCAATAATATATTTTCTGTATTTTAGAGTTTTGCCTTTTCTAGAAATTCATATAAATAAAAGTGATATTTTGTGTTTGGCTTTTTTTTTCATTTCAGTATATTATTTTTTAACTTTTTTTACTTTATGATAATTCACAAATCACATGCAGTTGTAGAAAATAGCAAAGGGAGATGTCATATTCCCATTAATTACTCACTCACTCCCCCAGTGACATGGATAACACCCATCAATCTTTATCCCTGTTCGCCAGTTTTAGGTGTATCCCGTCCCCCTCCCCCGGTGTATTCTTAGCTCCATGCGTTTTATCGCGGGTATTATATTCCTGTGAGCTTCACCACAATCAAGATACAGGATAGTTCCACCACAAAGATGCCACATGTTGCCTTGTTCTAGCCAGAATTACCGCCTTGCGGCAACCCCCCTTCAACCCCTGGCAACCACTGATCTCTTTCTCCATCTCTATAATGTTGTCATTTCAAGAATGTCACGCAGTAAGTCATATCATATGAAACCTTTTGAGATTTTTTTTTATTCAGCATAACTCCTTGATATCCATCAAAAATTGATGCATGAATCAATAGTTCATTTGTTTTTATTGCTAAGTAGTAATTTATATATGAATGGGAGCAGCAGTTTGTTTAACCATTCACCTATTGAAGGACATTTCTGTTGTTTCCAGTTTAAGACACTTACAAATAAAGCTACATAGATTTTTCTATGCACATAAGTTTTTATTTCTATGAGTACTTTTACATTGAAAATAGACCACATCTTTTAATCCATTCATCAGTGGATAGATATCTTTATTCATTCCAATTTTGGCTATACTTCTTAAAACTTCTGTGAACTTTCTAATACAATCATCTGTGCAGCCGTATGATAATATTTTTTTAATTCTCTGTGTTAAATAAGAGTAGTACTGCAGGGCCATATTTTAATTCTTCTAATTACTGTCAGAAGAAACTACCATATTGTTTTCTAAGAGGGTCTTGCCATGTTTTGTCCCAGCCATAAATGAGAGTCCCAATTAATCCAGATCTTCACCAAGACTTAGGAATATTAGTGTTCGTCATTTTATCCACGCTGGTGGGCTTGTGGTGGTTTTAATTTGCATAGTGTGAGTACATTGTTCTCACTTGTAAGAAGAAGCTGAATAATGTGTACACATGGACATAGAATGTGGAGTGACAGGCAGTGGAGATAGGGTGTGGTTGGAGGAGGAGTAGATCATGAGAAATTAATATACACAATGCGCATTACCCTGGTGATGAGCACATGAAAAGCCATGAAACAAAATTAAATTCGAACTACATGGATGTAGACAAATTTTTTTAAAAGTTGAAAGCTTAGATCATTTTTCTCACCTAATATTATTTCTTTAATTTAAATTTTTTTAAAGTTGAAAGCATAGATCATTTTTCTCACCTAATAATATTTCTCACCTAATGTTATAAATTTCACTCTAAATGCTATTTTAGCTGGATTGCATAAGTTTTTATTTTATGAAACAGAAATTTTATACTATGCTTTTATTTTCATAGACAATGTCTATTTTTGGTTTTGTTCTCTGTACTTTGGAGGTCTTAGTCACGAATTCTTCGGGTTTTGTTTTGTTTTGTTTTGTTTGTTTTTGGTTTTTGTTTGAGACAGAATCTCAAGCTGTCACCCTGGGAGGAGTGCCATGGCATCTCAGCTCACAGCTCACAACAACCTCAAACTCTTGGACATAAGAGATTCTCTTGCCTCAGCCTCCCAAATTGCTGGGACTACAGGCGCCTGCCACAACGCCTGGCTATTTTTGTTGTTGTTGTTGTTGTTGTTGTTGTTGTTGTTGTAGGTGTTCTTGTTGCCTTAGCTGGCCCAGGCCGTGTTCGAACCCGCCAGCCTTCATATATGTAGCCAGCGCCCTACCCACTGAGCTATAGATGGCTCCCAGTGACGAATTCTTTGTCTGCACCAAATTTATATATAAAATTTCGTATTATATTTTCATTTTCAATTAGTTTGAAATATTTTGTAATGTTTTTGTATATTTGTGTATGTGTGTTTGAGTATGTGTGTACGTGCGTTTTGTCCTGTGGGCTATTTTAAAGTGATTTTTTTTTAATTTTCAAATATTTGGAATTTTTGTAGATATTTATTTTATTTTTATTATTTGGTGACAAAATACATAGCATTTATTCTGTTGTTTGTAATTATTGAGATGAGTTTTATGGTTCAGAATACAGCCTTTGTTTTGCTGGTACTTGAAAAGACTACATATTATGCTTTTCTGTGTCAAACAGAGTATTCAATAAATGTCAATTAGGTCAAATTGGTTGATAGTTTTATTTAGAACTTCTATTTTCTTTTAATTTTCTGTCTACTTGTTTTATCAGTTATGGAAAGAAACCTTAAAATTCCACAATAATTCTTTTATTTATCTAATAAATTCTTTTATTAGATGCATACATATTTTGGATTGTCATGAGCTCTTAAATAAGTGGTCATTTTCTCGTTATGAGATGATAACTTTTATGTCAGGTTATATTCTTTTCTTCTAAAATCTACACTGTCTGGCATTAATATAGCCTCTCTTTTATTTGTTAGAGTTAACAAGGTATATATACAGTAGAACCTCCAAAGTAGACCACCTCCCTACACTGACCGCCTCCTCAAGTTGTCCTAATTTTCGTAGACTTGACATGCACCACATGTACGTATCAACAGAGTAGGGCTAGTTCCTTACATTGACCACCCTTGTATGTTGACCAGTTTGTTACAGTCCTTTGGGTGGTCAATTTGTAGAGGTTCTACTGTAAATAATTTTTGGCCTGTGTTCACTTTTAACAGATCTGTGTCTTTTCATGAGGTTTTGTATAACACATAATTTAATTTTGCTTTTTTAATCTAATCCTAACAATCTCTGCCCTCAGTTGGAGTACTAAGACCATTTCCATTTAACGTAGTTGAGTTTAAATCTATCATCTTGCGCCTTGTTTTCTGTTTGTCTCACCTGCTGTTTGTTATCTTCATTTTCATACTCGTTTTCATTTGATTATTTTTTAATCTCTACAAATGGACAATAAATTAATCTGAGTATAATAATTTGGTATCATTACCAACTTATGACTTTAATTTTCTTTCATTTCATTTTTAATTCTTTAATTCTCATTGACAAATAATAATTGTACATATTCATGGAGTACACAGCGATGTTTTAATACAGATAATGTATAGTGATCGAGTCAGAGTGATTAGAATATCCATCATCTTAAACATTATCACTACTTTATTCTGGGAACATTTAGTATCTTCTTTCTAGCTACTTGAAACTACATAGTAAATTGTTGTCATCCTACAGTAGTCTAGAACATCAGAACTCATTCCACTTATTTAGATGTAATTTTGTGTTCTTTAACAAATCTCTTCCTATTCCTAAGTATGATAATTTTTCTTCCCTATTCCTAATTTATGACTTACATTTTGTTTTCTGGTGTTATTCTAATGTCTAATAGGATAAATTTATGTGTCAACTTGACAGGATAATGAGGTGCCAAGATGGTTCGTCCAGTAATATTCTGTGTGTATCTGTGAGGGTATTTATGTTACAATATTAACATTTAAATAGACAGAGTACAGCAAGTTGTCTTCCCTAATTGTAGATGGGCCTCATTCAACCCTCTGAAGACCTGAATAAAATAAGTGGCTGAGTAAGCAGGAACTGTTCCTGCCTGACTTCTTGACATGGGGCATTAGTCTTGAGTCTCAGACCTATTGGCTTTTGGACTAAAACTGATGCTATTATCTCTCCTATTTCTCAGGCCTCCAGATTTGGACTAGAACTACACATCAGCTCCCGGGAGACTCCAGTCAGCAGACTACAGATCTGGGACTTCCTAGCCTCCATAACCAAGTGAGTTAATTATTAATAGTAAATCTCTCCCCCCACTTTCTTTCTCTCTGTCCAAGATGTCCTAATGGTTCTGTTTTTCTGTAGAAACATCTCTAATATATCTTATATTTTCAGTCTATAGCCAAGTGGTATTGTTGCTGGTAGACATCGTGTCTTCATTTCTAAACTGATAATATCTAACATACATGAAACAGTTACTGTATGGCAGCCTCTGGTCTCCATGGTTTACATGGATTCCTCATGAAATCCTCATCGCAACCTTGTGAAATAATTAATTTTATTGTTCCCCAAAGAGGAAACTGACATAAAAGGGTAAAGAAATTTTAGAGTCAGGTGAGAGCAGTTCCTGCTTGCTCAGCCACTTTATTTTATTTAGGTCTTCAGTTGGTTGAACGAGGCCCACCTACATTTTGGGAGGATAATTTACGGTACTTTGTCTATTTAAATGTTAATATCATAACAGAAATAGCTCTACAGACACACACCAAATAATAGAAAAGGTAAATTTTCTGTAATTTTAGCCAATCTATTGATGTGCATAGTTACTGGCACCTCCCTTATTTTATTTCCTTTATCTCAAATCATCCATGAGTAAGCTCAAACAGCTGAAAAAGGCCAGGTTGAATTTATTTCCAGGCAGTTTAATTCCAGAGCCTATGTTTTTAACTTGTAACTTACACTGTGCAAAGGAAATCCTGGTAATCCTTCAATAAGGATGATATTGAGCATATGTAGATTGTTTCCCATTTAAGTTAAGAAATTACTTTTTTGGGCTGGATGCAGTGGCTCATACCTGTTATCCTAGCACTCTGGGATTCAGAGGCAGTAGGATTGGGTTCAAGACCAGCCTGAGCCAGAGTGAAAACTTGTCTCTAAAAATAGCTGGGTGTTATGGCAGGTGCCTGTAGTTTCAGCTACTTGGAAGGCTGAGGCAAGAGAATCACTTGAGCCCAACAGTTTGAGGTTGCTGTGAGCTATGATGCCATGGCACTCTACCAAGAGTGACAAAGTGACACTCTATCTCAAAAAACAAAAAAAAGACACTATTTTTCTATTATATATTATTTCATAAATATAGAAATAGAGTCTTCCTTCCCCCCATTTTAGCTCCTACTGAAGCAATCATGTAGATTTCACTTTTACTTAATATATTTAAAATATATTGAATGTGGTCATGTTTTTTGATGGATACATGTAATTTCTAAAGTTTCAAAACAGAACCAGGGTTGACTGTTAAATTATAATTTCTCATGTCATTATATAATAGATGGAAACACACCACTTTCATTTCCTTTGGATGTATACCCAGAAGTGGAATTGCTGGAATCAGCAATTTAGATATTGAAGCAAAATCTAAACCCTCAAGTTCATTGCCACATTATTCACAGTAACTAAGATCTGAAATCAACCTGGGTGTCCATCAACAGATGAACGGATGAAGAAAATGTGGTATAGATACAGAAAATGTGTAACACTACTCAGCTGCAAGAAAAAAGGAAATCGGGTCATTTGGGACCTTGTGAATGACTATGGAGGACATTATGCTAAGTAAAGAATAACCCAGGCACAGAAAGACAAATACTGCAAGATCTCATGTATGTGTGGAATCTAAAAATACCAAAATTACAGCGGCAGAGGGTAGGATGATGTTTACCAGGAACTCAGGGTAGAGGGTAGAAATTGGGAAGTAGTTGGTCACCAGAGAAAAGATTGAAGTGAGGAGGAAAAAATTCAGGCTATCCGTTGTACAACATGGAAATTCTAGTTAATAAAAATATATTGTATTTTTTGCAAATTGTTAAGAGAATAGATTTTAAATGTTCACACAGCAAAAAAAAAAAAAAAAAAATCTGTGAGGTAAAAGATTTGTCTATTATCTTGATTTAGTCATTCTGTAATGTATTATATATATCAAAACATCATGTTGTACCCCATAAATATATCCATTTTTTATTTGCCAAATCAAAAGTAAACAAGTAAACAATTCACTATCAAAACAATAAAAATAAAAGAATCTACATAAAACTTCATAGGGCATGACATTGTTCATTATTATAAATAATGTTATCATATAATAATGTTATTCTATTGACAAGAGAATAACCAAGTGGAAACAAATACTCGGATAATTTAGGAACAAGTCTCACTAAGTAGACACTTTTATTATTGTTTACCTCCTTAGTTTTTATCACCTCTCTTTAAAACAAGGTAAATTTTCCGTGTTGGCCATTTTATTGGAACGTTTCTTGTTTTATTTCCTTTATCTCAAATCATACATGTAAAAAAATCTTTTGTACATTAAGGTATTCTACTTGAGAGTGTTCTCCCATTCTTTGCTTATTTTTAATTTAGTCTTTAAAGTATTTGGGGGGGGCGGGCTCGGTTCCTGTAGCTCAGTGAGTAGGGCTCTGGCTACATCCACTGTGGCTGGTGGGTCCAAGCCCACCCTGAGCCTGCTACAACAATGACAACGGCAACCAAAAAATAGCTGGATGCTGTGGCAGGCACCTGTAGTCCCAGCTACTGGGAGGCTGAGACAGGAGAATCACTTAAGCCCAAGAGTTTGAGGTTGCTGTGAGCTGTGACTCCATAGCATTCTACCCAAGGTGACAACTTGAGACTTTGTCTAAAAACAAACAAACAAAAAAAAAAACCAATTTGACCTATTCTCGAGAATACACCTGCCAGCTTTTTACACTGTAGCTAGACACTTCCTGAAATATCAGACTAAAAGAAATGTCGTGTGTTTTGAACACTAAGGATCTAGAATCTACTATAAACTAAAGACGATGGCCCCTGATGGAGCAAATAAAATTTGCCTTGGAAATTTGGCTCAAGTGTGTTTTGATTTTCTAAGAGGGGTGGGGGGTAAGGATTTATTGTTCTTTTCTTTATTTTTAAACATGTTTTATGATTTTTTTTTCAGATTAATATGAAAGTACAGAAGTTAGAGCCAAAGTATCACTGTGGAAGCTCAAAAAACCTTAAGAAAATCTCTGTATTTATTGACAAATAGTTCTCAAATTAATGCCCCTTGTTTAGAGTTTAAATAGAATATGAGCATTATCACCATCGCTTTCACTTGCAAAGATTCCTATAAATTAGTATTTCAAGAAGAGAATAATCATACAGATTAGTGTCCAAAACAATATTTAAGAAAACAAGATTTTGAGCACCTCAGATTTCTCACTTAGAATTTAAATAATATTAGTATCAGTAGCCCAGTGAAAATTTGTTTTTCTTGAAGCTTCTTTCTAGCTTTATTCTAAGTGCAAGCTTACATGAAATGCTGCTTGAGTGTCTCTTAAAAGAATAATGGGAAGAAAGAAAGATCATTTTAAAAGATGCAGGTGAAAATTCAGAATCAGCTGTTTTAAAATTTATGAACAGCAATAATAATTTAACTTGATGAGGACAATTTTATTTCCATTTCCACGAATACTAATGTTCACATTTCAGTTATTAAAATTAATCTGACTCAATTATATTCTGTGGGCTTGGGCTCAGCTGTACTGATTGATAACAGCAACAAATATTAAGTATGGTTTTGTGATCTGTGACACTATATGGCTATTAATATCAAATAGGCAAGGGCTGACAGGGTGTCCTTTTCACCCAAAATGCAAAACCCATCAGGAATTAATAGTAAATGATAGTCTAAAGATAATATCATTCATTTATTCGAGAAATATTTATTGAATCCACCCATAAACCATGCTTAAGGAAGGGTAAGTATCATTTACTGGAGAATTCAATATATGCCAACCTAAAACATTATAGCTTTTAGCTAAACTTTTCTTATTTAATCTTCATGGCAACCATGTGTGAATAGCTATTATTACTGTTTACAGAAAAAAATAAATAAATATATCAAGGTTCACTTGCTCAAAGTCAAACAAAGGATAAGCAATGGCAATGTAATTCACATCTGTGTCTTTTCTAATCCCAAATCTTAATTCTTTTCATGGTATCATGTTCCTAGCCACTGAGTGGATACCAAGAAGCCTAAGACACTGTTTGCTCCTGTTGTCAAAAGCGTACAGCTTAATTGAAAAGACAAGAGATGCAAATGGTCATTCATTCTACAAATGTGTTTACGCCTCGGTAATGAATAAGGTTTTGTGCAGGTAGAAAAAAATTCAGTTCAATCATATGCAGTTCAGAATATAACTGAGTCAATATAATTGAGTTCAATAATAAATGCAACTTATATCCCTTGCACTGAGAAACTCATGAATTAGGTTGGTTTGTTCTTTTATGAACAGCTATAATGATGTATGTTTTAAAAATCTATTTTAGTAAAATACCCTCTCCTTCATAACTGTAAACTGAGACTTGAAGTTTTCCAAAGAATGTCCACTTTCAGATTCTTGCAAACTTCATCCTCGGATTTAACTTAAAACACAAGAACTGTCCATAGAAGATCAGTGGAAACCTAATTCCTGAATTTTCTTGTTCTACTTTACGCATTTTTGTACATAGGTATGACAATGAAGCTCACTGTCTCTTAAATTAGAATAGCTCAAGTTCTTTTTTATATGTCACTTAGGAATCATTGGTGTATTTTATTTCTTTTCCCACGAATACTAATGTCCACATTTCAGTTATTAAAATTAATCGGACTCAATTATATTCTGTGGACTTGGGCTCAGCCTTACTGATTGATAACAGCGACAAACATTAAGTGTGGTTTTGTGATCTCTGACACTATCCGACTGACAGGACACAGTATTCACTGTGTCCAAAATGAAAGCCCCAATTTACATCCCCAAATTTGTGTCAGTTACAAGTTTTCCATCTCAGTGAACGGCGAGACAAAAAACTAGAAATCAATCTCTAACTCCTTCTTTGTATTCTCCAGGATTCCATCTCCCATAGGATACACTTATACACTTTTTTCCTTCTACGAGCCTATAAAATACATGTTCTTCTCCATTTTCACTCCTTCCGCCATAACTTACCCCACTACCCCCCAACATAACAATAACCACATAATTCATCCCTCCTCCTGCCGCACTCCATATCTTCTCTACAGTGTAGCCAAGGTGAGTCTTTTCATTCTTTTTAACTGTAGCTCAGAAATGATTTCTTCTGTTTTAACACTTAACAAAATTAAATTAATTGATGGATTTTCAGACTCTGAAATTCCATGGATTTTTGAATGAAATTCAAATTCCTTATTCTACGAGAACCAACAAAAACTAACGCCCTTCATCTGCATGACATCGTTTTGTACATGGTAGGTATTTTCTTCAGGGTTGGAGTAAGTAAACCAAATACCTGAACTGGTATAATCCCTTCTTCAACCAGTGTCTCATGCCCACATTATGTTCACCAGGTTGTTTTACATTATTTTACTTTTTGGATTTGCTAGTCTAGGCGAACCAATTCAGCAACATTTACACCTGATCATTCTAACTCAAACCCTTAATGTAGCAGGAAGAGGTCCAGCTTCGGACTGAGACTTCAGGTGGAATTTTGGTTTTCACTACATCCTAAGGGGATATATTTAGTTATTTCACTTCTTTAAGACTTAGTTTCTTAAACTGTAAACTGGTAATAATAAATATATGTTTTACAAAAGTATTGTCTTGGGTTAAAAGGAATTAAATCTCAAAACAAGAACTTTGAGTAAGGACCCAAATGTTAGTTGCTTTTTAATTTTTTTTTTCTTACTTTACAGCACACAAGTCTAAACTAAATGTTTCTATAGCTCAGTAGTGGTCATTTAATGGTATCTCCTAAAACATGCTTGATTAATTAAATGTATCCAGCAGCAATGCTTTCTTAAAGCGATCAACTGCTTTAACAATAATCTCACCTCAAACTATTTTTTTTTTAAACTTCCAGTTCTGAAGTTTCCTTTTTTGTATGCTTGTAACAGCAGCATGGTATTCCTAGCTAAGGTACAAACACCCCATGAAATCAGGCGTAGTTGCTTTCAGCTACCGTCTTACTCCACTGGAGCTGGCGCTATAGTAACACCAGGGGACTTCCTTGATTGTACAGCTATATGGTCTTTAGCATTTTTTGTTTTTTGTTTTTTGGTGTGTTTTTTTTTTTTTTAGCTTGAATGTAAGCATTTTCACATCTTGGTTCCAGAGGCTGAAAATTCCTTCCATCCTGGAGATAAAGAGAGAGATAACACCATATTTTAAGCCAAGGTACACTCCTTAAGAATTTTTTTTAAGTCTATTTTGATGCTATGATTTCTTTCAAAATGATAATGACCTGCTACCAGAGATAATCAGTTATCATTGCAGGTCCATGTGAACCTCACTTTAGAGAATCCCAGTGTTCTTTCCCTGACAGATCTGCTCAGAAGTCTCATGCTATGTGATCAGAGTTACATCTTGATAACCCTTAGAACATTGAAAAATAATTTTATTCCAGAAGGACAAATGTTCAAAGGGGATGGGATCAAAATATGATATGAGTAGTCTTATAAAACTAGAAAACATTAATCCACAGGGCAGATGTAAGTCTCGTGGTCTTATTTTCACACCTTCAGAGAAATAGACTCTGATTTGATATTACCAGGTTTTCCACCCATAATCCATCAGGTTTGCAAAACTCTCATTAGTAAAAAGCAAATGATGTATCAATTGTAATAGACCCCAAGTAAAGATTTCCATGTTGCATTTTCAATGCTACATGAATTTTTACTAGAGAATGGTTAGACAGGCACTTTGAATATTAAGAAGGCTCAGGGATCCTGCTTGCAGAAGTCACAATAATGCCAGAGTTTAAAGTAAAAATCATCAGAGTACAAGCAAACAAGTGAGAAAGGGAGTAATCTATTACCACATTTGTCTGATTACTTGTTTACTTACTTTGGATGTTTTCACTACATGCACAGAGGGTAAAGATAAAAGCAAGGTCAGAAACCAAAATGAGTAGAATAATTACAGTACGTAAGCAATATACTAATGTCTGGACTCTCATAACAAAATAGGAGAAGGCGCTTCACATAGGCTTACATAGGCTTTCTTGTCTGATAAAAGAAAGCTTACAAGATTTTTAGAAGAAACTTTTTCTGACCCTAGAGGCTAAAAATGTTATGGAGAAATTGTTTTCCCTTTAACAATGTCCCATCACAATGTGATAGTAAAGAACATGGGCTTAAAACACACTTTATGAATTCAAAGACTCCAGTCTTGTTTCAGGACTCGGTTTCCACGTCTGTACTGCAGTATATGAAGGCTGTCTGGAAAGTACCTAGCCATTTTTTGGGGGGGAAGGGGGCTGGTATATTTCATAATACATGGCTGGATACTTTTCTGTACAGCCCTCACATATCTCATAGAACTCTCATAAAGATTAAACAGAAATCAAATAAAATGTTGTCTGAAACGTAAGACAATAGGTAAAACAAATGGAAATATCTTAGAATACTGCCTGGCACATAAAAAGCACTGTAAATGCCACAGCAATGATAATGATAATGATTATTGTTATGATTACAAGAGGATTTATAATAAAAACAAAAATCAACAGTTCAGGCTAAAACCCCCTCCTATCCAATCCAGTTACCATATGTGGTGATTCCGGTTGTTAATTTCCCTGTGAATAACGTGGTAATGTCTATTGATTTATCAGCTTACATGTCTTACTCCCACCTTCTGCCCCCACCCCCCACTCCTGTGTCACTATTTTCATTCCTCCACTGAGCAACTCTGCAATTTTAAGAGATATCTCTCTTGGGAGGCACCTGTGGCTCAAAGTGGTAGGGTACAGGCCCCATATGCTGGAGGTGGCAGGTTCAAACCCAGGCCTAGTTAAAAACTGAAAAAATAAAAAAATAAAAACAGATATCTCTCTAAGTATCTATCCATTACTTGTTCATTCAACCCAGACAGTATCCTTTAACTCTTAGGTTAAGAATAATACACCGTATAAGAATTGTGTTTAGCCATTATACAAAAGCTGAAAAACCGGTTACCTAAAGTTATTTTTTTTTTTTTAGGCTTTTATTTATTTATTTATTTATTCTTTTTATGGTTAGTGATTCGTTGAAAGTACAAGGAATTCGGTTACACTGATTGCATTTGTTGGATAAAGTCCCTCTTTTATAATTGTACGCTGCCCCCAAGAAGAGTGCCATATACCTTGACCTCCCCATCCCCTTCTCTCCTGCCCTCTCCCAACCTTGTAGTAGATCATCTATTGCCTTCATATTAGAATTGAGTAATTCTAACATTGGATTCCTGCTTCTTCATTCTTGTCATGCTTTACTAAAAAGAATGTGTTCCAACTCAATCCAGATTAATACAAAAGATTAATACAAAACTTAATTAATGCAAAAGAATACTATGGCTGCATAGTATTCCATGGTATACATACACCACAGATTGTTAATCCATTCCTGGGTTGTTGGGCATTTAGGTTGTTTCCACATTTTGCTGATTACAAATTGAGCTGCAATAAACAATCTAGTGCAAATGTGTTTATGATCAAAGT
>CAUYPK010088525.1:0-38874 GCA_963574355.1 Loris lydekkerianus
AACTCAAATTTATTAGCAAGAAAAGAACACGTGTCCCCATTTCAGAGTGGGCAAGGGACTTAAAGAGAAACTTCTCTAAAGAAGACAGACGCAAAATCTACAAACACATGAAAAAACGCTTAATCATCAGAGAAATGCAAAGCAACACTACCTTGAGATATCACCGACCCCCAGTAAGAGGAGCCCACATAACAAAATCCCAAAACCAGAACTGTTGGCGTGGATGTGGAGGACAGGGCACACTTCTACACTGCTGGTGGGAATGCCCACTAATACGTCCCTTCTGGAAGGATGTTTGGAGAATAATTAGAAATCTAAATATAGACCTGCCATTTGATCCTATAATTCCTTTACTAGGTTTATACCCAGAAGACCAAAAGTCACAATATAAAAAAGACATCTGTACCAGAATGTTTATTGCAGCCCAATTTATAATTGCTAAGTCATGGAAGAAGCCCAAGTGCCCATCGAGCCATGAATGGACTAGAAAATTGTGGTACATGTATACCATGGAATATTATGCAGCCTTAAAGAAAGATGGAGACTTTACCTCTTTCATGTTTACATGGATGAGCTGAAACATATTCTTCTTAGCGAAGTATCTCAGGAATGGAAGAAAAAGTATCCAATGTACTCAGCCCTACTATGAAGCTAAATTATAGCTTTCACATGAAGGCTATAACCCAACTATAGCACAAGACTATGGGGAAAGGGCCAAGGAAAGGGAAGGGAGGGGGGAGGTTTTGGGGGAGGGAGGGTAATGGGTGGGGTTACATCAATGGTGCATGTTAGAATGGGTACAGGCGATTGCACTAATGTACACAGCTATGATTTAACAATTAAAAAAAAAGAAGAAACCTTTCCTTACACAAATATAGAGTCCTATTATAATATAATGTCACCTGAATAAAGACCCCTACTAATAAGCAAAAAAGAAAGAAAGAAAGAAAGAAAGAAAGAAAGAAAGAAAGAAAGAAAGAAAGAAAGAAAGAAAGAAAGAAAGAAATGGATAATCCAAAAAAAAAAAAAAAGAGAGAGAGACTCCTCAAATTAAACATATGTTCACAGGTTGGCTATGGTGGCTCACACCTGCAATCCTAACACAGGATTGGGTGGCTGAGGTAGGAGGATTTCTTAAGGCCAGGAGTTCAAGACCATGAAACCTATGAAATACAGTGAGATCCCATTCTACAAAAAAATTTTCTTTTTTTTCCTTTTATTAAGTAACAAGATGGAGACTTTACCTCTTTTATGTCTGCAAAAAATTTTGAAAAGAAGTCGAGTGTAGTAATTCATGCTTGTAATCCTGACTAGTCTAGAGGCTGAGGCAGAAGGATCACTTGAGCCTAGGAGTTGGAGGTTGCAGTTGAGCTATGAATCACTCCATTGCTCTCCAGCCTGGACATAGAGCAAGACCATGTCTCTAGAAACAAAAAATATTTATGTTCACCTAAAATTTCCTCTAGAATTTTCATTTTTTAATTTGTATTTTTAGTTCTATAACTTTTTTTTCATTCTTTTTATAACTTCTGTTTCGTCAGCAAGTTTATCTATTTTAAAAATGTGTTTTATACCAGCCTGAACAAGAGCAAGACCCTATCTTTACTAAAAATAGAAAAAAAACAGCCAGGTGTTGTGGTGAGCGCCTGTAGTCCCAGCTACTTGGGAGGCTGAGGCAAGAGTATCACTTGAGGCCAAGAGATTGAGGTTGCTGTGAGCTGTGACACCAGGGTACTCTACCCAGGGTGACAGGGTAAGATTTGTCTCAAAAAAAAAAAAAAAAGAATAAAAATGAAAATTTGTTTTATAATAGTTCCTTTATATTTGATATATTTTCATGATGGCTATTTTAAAATTCTTACCAAATAATCCCAACATCTAATTTATCTCAGTGTTGGTATCTCTTGATATTTTTTCTCATTCAAGTTGTGATTTTCCTGGTTGTTGGGGTGATGGCTGATTTTTCAATCGTGTTTTGAGTATTATGGATCTCATATTCTGAGACTCTGGACCCGATTTAGTCTTTTTGTATATAAGGCAATCCCTACACAGGCCGTCCCCACATTGAGTTGTAGTACGCAGAGCTCTTCTTTGGGCTCCACAGACATTGTGTCAGTAAAAGTAGAGCACTGATTTTCACTGTCTCATTACAGAAAGGTGGGGTAGGAGTTCAGCTTTCCCCTCTTTCCATTGAGCTTTCTGATGAAAGTGGAGTACCCACTTATGCAACCTCATTGCTTCCAAGTGGATGTGCAAACTTGGTACCTCCTGGATCCCCACAAACACCAGAAGAGGAGATGGAGGGAACAGAGTGCTGACTAGTACTACCTTCCACCTCTCAGCCCACTTCATGATGTCAGACGGATGTGGAGGTTCAGTTCTCTGTTGGGCCTGCTGATACCAAGGCAAGAGAGGGAAGAGTAGGGCTGACAAGCATTCCTGGCACCACCTCAAAGTGTTTTGTTTTTGAGAAAGAGTCTCTGTTGCTCTGGGTAGAGTGCTTGGTGTCATCATAGCTCACAGCAACCTCAGACTCCTGGGCTCAATCAATCTTCTTGCCTTAGCCTCCCAAGTAGCTGGGAGTACAGGTGTGTGCCACCATGCCCAGCCCAAAGCACAGGCTGTTAACCACCAGCCAGTTCCACTCTCTGGGCACTTCTCTACCATCCAGGCTGCTTCTCACCATGCTGAGACCAGACCTGCTCAGTGCATTATCATAAGCCCAGAGTGCTCTGTCCTGGAAGGTGCATACGCATCAGTATCTCTGAATGAAACTTTGCAGTTACTAATCTAATGAGACCAGGGAATTGTAAATCCACTACTGCACATTTATTCTTTATAAAGAAAAAATTTAATATACGTAGGGATATTAACTTCCTCCTCCTCTTCCCAGATGCAAGGCCTAGGGGAACCTGATACCCAGTTAGAGTTCTCCTTGCTTTACCCCTCAGAATAAGAAGGGGGCATTGTTCCTGGGACAACCTGGAAACCTTGGGGCAGTCCATTCTCACCCTTGGGGCTAGCTAATAATCATTGTACGGAAAGGAATATCTTGCAACCCAAGGCCATAAATTCATGGCAAGTACCAAACAGTTAAGTAATAGCAGAAATATTTAGATCTCAAGGTAATTCTTAAGATTTCTGTCTGTAAGCAAGAATCTGAGTTCTCCATTCCTCAGGCCCTTCAAAAGTAAAATTGTACATTACATTGTAATTTTTTTTAAATAATTGGAAAATTCAAGTAAAATTGATAAATATTGGGCTGTAATGTGCAGTTAAGGTGCCAGATTTACCTCCATCTGGGCCCTTTAGTTGCCTTTTTGGGGGGCCTTCTGCAATGACTTGAGAGTTGACAGGGGCAGGGTTGCTGGGCAGGAAGAAGAATGAGGAGAGGAAAAGCAAGAAACAGCAATATTACCTTCCAGAAATGTCATCTGTCATAATGTATGTAAAGAGGAGTATTTACATGTGCACACCAAGGAAACTGAACATTGGGCCTCCTGCCAGACCCAAGTCCATTGGTCAGATTTATTTAGCAGTTCCTTCCTGAATCCCAAATCTGAGCATTGACTAGATTCTGAGGATTTCTAAGTCTCTCTTCAGCTGCCAAGGTCACAGGGCAATAGGAAGGAGCTGGTCCCCTCCCCATCATGTCCGGGAAGGTGGCATTTCCAAGGCTTGCTTGCCATGGCAACTCAGAACACATGGAAATCAGAGAGCCTGAGTCATCCTAACTGCCCAGAAGCCCTCAGGGCTGAAACAATCTTCCCTGAAATGCTGCCTGTCAAATTGTCTCATCATTGACATCTGTTATGATCCAGCCTAAGGGTAGAGGGAAGATCAACTCTGCAGTGTCTTGGAGGACCAAAGAGTAATAATGGCTGGCATTGACAGAGCTTCACCTATGTCCCAGATGCAGTGCTAAGTCCTTCGGCTGTGTTAACTTATTGAATCCTATGAGCCGTATGAGGTGAGTCTTACTCTCTCACTCTACAATGAAAAAACTGAGGCAGAGAGAAGTTAAGTGCCTTCCAAGTTCACACTTGTATTTAAGTGCATTTTGTGGGGTGAGCATGCTAGTAAGCCCTGACCCCAGGAGCCTTGTTTCTGAGCCCTTTTTCTCCCCCTACAATGGTATGCTGCCTTTCTCAAGAAAAATTATGAAAGACTCTTTGGGTTTTTATTTGTTTGTGCTTATGTATCTAGCCGTAACACTTGTTTGCAATCTATTATCTCTTCTTTGGGTGTGCAAGCTCCCTTTTTAAACTACAAATAAACCCCAAGAGAGCTTTGCGGTCACCAGCCCATCACATTTCAGTATGAATCAATGACCTAGCTCACTTCCTGCAGCCAGTGGCTTTTCTCTGGACATCAGGTCTGGGGAATGACTATTGGAAGCAAGAGATTAGCTATGGAATGAGACACTCCAGGGCCCTGGGCAGCCAGAGGATGTGCAGAGGGCACTGGGAGGCTGAGGGAGAGGGTGCTGTTACAGCCAAAGAGGCCCCCAAGAGGACCAAGGAGGCACCTGAGAAAGCCACCTGCTATATAAATGTGCAGGGGAGCGTGGCCATGGGAAGTCGTCCTGTGTTCATCCACTCTGATTGCTGTGGACTGCGTCATGTGCCCACCTTGTGTTCCATGTCCTGGAGATTCCAGTTTGTATTAGGGCTGGCAATCAAGCTCTAGCTACCCACATGCTTGTCCTGCAGACGACACAGCCCTAACCCGTTCCTTCTACACAGGTAGCAAATTCCATACTGCATTTCCACCCTGCTTCCCACGCCCTGCACCCTCCACCTCCTGGGCCACACTGACTGGACCAGGGGAGGGCAGATCTTCGACCTGCACCCTACATTTGGCCTCCTGAATGCTCAGCAGCTGTGGTAGATCTTTACGAGCATGCTGATACCTTCCCACTCTGGCAGTGGGTCATTCTCTGCCTCCCAGACTTTTTCTGGCATGGAGAGTGTGGTCAGAGCAACGGGCAATGTGAGGGAGGGAGTATTAAGGCCCTCAGGTCAATCCTCAAACAGTCAGAGGCAGGGGCAGGGGTTGGTACTAAAGCTTCAGGCTCCTCCTCCCCTAGGGGGAGGCCTCTGAGGCAGGTTCCCTTTCGCATGGCACAGCGTCCCCAGCAGGATGCAGCCTGCTCCTTAGCACAGTTACTATCTTTCCTCCCTTCCTGGTCCCAGCAAACCAGAGATAAAGACTTGGGTGCAGGTGGTTTATTTGTGGGGAAGGAAGAGAGGAAAGCCCAGAAAGGATGTGTTAATGAGCAAGTTGATTCCCGGGTGTGAGGAGGCTTTTGAAAGACTGTGTGGAGTATCCAGCACTCTCCCACAGAGAGGCCGGGAAGCTGGGGGATTAGCCTACCTACTCTCACCCCTTGCTGGTGGAGAGCTGCCACCAGAAGGGGGCATTAACTCCCGGATACTCCTGTGCCAATGTGCTTCCCTGCTGGAGAAAGCCTTCAGCCAGGAGGAGCCAGAAAGCAGGAACTGTGGCAGTGCTCTCCAGGGTGGGCCTGGGGGTGGGTGGGGTGCCTGCCAGTGGGGTCTGATGCATCTGCGAGTTTAGGAGGCCTTGCAAGTAAAGCAAAGCAGAAATTTACATTTTCTCAAAATCAACCTAATGTCCTATTTTTGCTTCAAATGGTTCCACTTTATTTCTAAATTATAACACCAAGAATTTGCTGTACATTTCTGGGGATTCTAGAGCTGGAACCAGACCTTGCTTAGCTGATAAATACGCCCTCTGAGATCTCTGACTGTTTTTCAGTTTACAGAGGATTTGGGTCTTTGTTATGCTGAAGGAAGGAAAGGAAAAAAAAAGCAAATGGAATACTTATTCCGGCATTAAAGATTACTGTTGCGGGATATTGCACCATATCTTTTTTCTTGTGAATTATTAATAAAGACTGTTTTTGTTTAATGCCTGCTAATAATTTCTAAAAACAGATCTACAACTTCAGCTGCAAATGCACGTCCATGAATCACTCTACTAAAACCCAATTGTATGGTTAGCAAAGCCTCTGACAATAAAACAACCTTTTCAACCTTCTTTGAAATCTACAGAATGGCAGACAGACCAAAGTAAGACCCTAGAAGGCAATAGGGGGCATTTAAAAGAAAGCTTCTCAGGTCTTAACAACCTTCTCCAAGGAATAATGAGGAGAATAAAAATGTTTTAAAAAGGCATTGAAAGAGGTGAGTTTCTTACTGGAACTTTGAGTGAGGATGGGAAGGACAGCCTGCAGAACATCCATAGGGAACCCTCAGACACCCAGTATCTCCCTCGTAGCCTAAGGAATAGGGGTGTGATCTTTAATTAACACACTAGAAAACTGAGATTCAAAGAGGTCTGGTAATCTCTCAATCCCATTACTAGACATCTGCTCAGAAGAAAAAAATCATTTTATCATAAGGCTGTGATAAAATGGGAAGCTTCTTAACACAACATATATTTAATCTGTGGCATTCACTTCCACATGAAATTCAATCAGATATTTTAAGGGAGTTAACAAGGGCTCCCAGATCCAACTGTGAATAGGACATTTGCACTAGATTGTTTATTGCGGCTCCATTTACAGTCACCACAATGTGGAAACAAACCAAATGCCCATCAAACCAGGAATGGTTTAACAAACTGCAGTATATGTATACCGTGGAATACTATTTAGCCATAAAAAAGATAACTTTCCACCTTTTGTATTAACCTGGATGCAGTTGAAAAACACAGTCTTCTTTGTAAAGTATCACAAGAATGGAAAAGCAAGTATCCAACGTACTCAATACTAATATGAAGCCAATAGATGAACTAACACACTCCCATATAAGAGGAAAAACTCAATTCAATCAAGTTGGGGGGGATGAGGAAGGGAAGAGAGGCGAGAAAGGTGGGGGATGGGTGTGCTCCCACTTAATGAGCACAATGGAGGGTATATGGCACACTTCTTGGGTGTGGGACACAACTACAAGAGGGACTCTATCTAACATAGGCAAATATTGTAACCTAGTTGTCTGTACCTTCACATTAATCTGAAATTTAAAAAAAAAAAAAAAAAGAGTTCTGGTAAATGACAAAGCTGGGCTTTGAAACCCAGAACAATGTGATGCCAAAGCCTTCATCTTCCCAGGACCCTTTACTGCCAACCAAATAGGTTTAAAATTCATATGGTTCATCTTTTCAAGAGGGAAAGGAATAAAAGTTCACATGTCACCTGTTCCCTCATGAAGGAATCTTGGGGATAAAGAGAAAGAAATTGGCAACGTCTTCTTCAAACTTTCAAGGAGATTCTGACATCTGCCCCAATCCTTTCTTTAGAAACCACTGCCTTTTTGCTCAAGAAGCTGACTCAGTCCCCAGTGTTACTGGATTAGATTACTGTCACATGGATTCACTCAGTCAGTGCATATCAATTTAGGGACTACAGCAGCCAAAGACTGAGCTGGATGCTGGGTCCAATGGGGAGCCAAACTGGACATGCCCTTTACTCACAGTCTACTGCAGGGATAAGCGTGAGTCAGATATAAAATTGCCTCATGATGTCATGAGCGTTCATCTCAGGAATGAGACCCTCAGGAAGTGATGACTGAGTTACAATCAGAAAATGAAGTAAGAGCTAACAAGAAAGAGGAGAAGAAACAGAATTCCAGGCAGAGGACCCAGCTCAGGCATGTCTGAACTCAGACCACTAAGGGGAAGGGTTGAGGGCTACACGTGTGCGAGGTAACAGGAGGCAGCCAGGTGCAAAGTCTCCAAGTCCGTGTTAAGAAGTGTAGTGAGAAGACAACACTGATTGTAACCAGAGGTGAACTTTGCATTGTGAAATGATAAAAACCATGGCAAAAAGGACTGGCAGGGAACCAGATAAGACACACACTCTCCAGCCAGGCATGGTGCTGAACATCCAGAGCAAGATAATGGCAGCCAAATGCCTGTGCAGGCAGTAGAGACAGAACCAACATAAGAAAGACTGAGGAGATGAAGTTGTCCAGTCTCAGGGATGGGTTGGTCAACATCAGTGTTTGGGGGAGAGGGCAGAGGTACCAAGGACGCCTCTGGCCTTTGCACCTGATGGATAAACTGGGTGAGGGATAGTCCAGCTGTGGTTTGGGAGGGGGGTTGGGGAATCACGTGTCCAGTTTAGATTCTGAAATGCCTTTGTGTCTGCAAGAGGGAGTAATGAATAGATGGTTGGGAAGATTTAAGCCACGAAAAATAGCGTGAGAGTTGTCCCCACTATGCTGGTACTTGGAGCTGTTGGTCCTGCTTGGGTGCTGGCCTTGAGGGGCCTTGTCTCCTATGCGGGCTGATGTGCCCACCCAAGAAAAATACCTAAACTATCAGAAGCGGGGTAAGAGTGAGCCCAGAAGTAGGCAATGGCGTGGATTCTAAGAGGAAAGTGTCTAGAAGGTGGAGGCAGTGGGAGTGTCCCACGGTTTTGAAACATCAGGCACATTGACAGCTGAGAAATGTCCACTGGCCTGAGTGATATGGGGCTTGGGAGAGCAGCTTTGTCAGAATGAGGGGTCGAAGCCAGACTGAAGGGCTGAGGCCCAGCAGGAGGGAGGAAATGGGGACTATAAGACTGTGACCACAGGCCTTGCTTCTATCAGTGATTCTCAACCTTCCTAATGCTGTGGCCCTTTAATACAGTTTCTGTGGGTTGCAACCCACAGGTTGAGAACCGCTGTAAATTGCTTTGGTCTGAAAGGAGGAGAGTGGAGGGAGAAGAGCTCGGAGGGTGAGGATTGTGTCTAGGAGGACAGCGATAGCATTTAACAACTAGCGAGGGGCTCTGGCAGCATGCACTATGGATGCCCCCATCTCCCGAGAGCCGTGACGCCGCAGCCAGTTTCTTGCAAACACTGCAGTGTGTTACTTGTCCTTACACCTCTCCAGGGCTTCCTCCGGCACTAGTGAACTTGCTTGCCTAAGTTGTGTAGCCTGAAAATGCTTGAGATGCCCCAGGGGCAACACTCAAGCATGAGGGGGGGAGGAAGGGGACTGGACAGATCAGTGCCTTGTCCCCCCTGTCCTTAAGGTGGACGATTGTAGGTTGTGCTCCATGCAGTATCACAGGGGGTCCCCAAAGGACACTAAACCACACCTACCCCCACTTTACATTGCTCATTAACTACTTTTTACTGACTGCTCTTTTTTTCCTTTCCCTACATCGCTTCTCCTACTCTCCCCTGGTCTTCCAGAAATCACCAAACAAATACGCTCAGGTCCACATCTCAGGGTCTTCTGCAGGAGCGATGTAAGCTAAGCTGTCAGATAAATTTCCTAGGAAGGCAGGAGGTGCTGGGTTACCCGCTGGCACAGGAGGGATGGATATCTTCCAGCTATAACACATGGAAAGTAAGAGAGCGGGGTTTAACAGAGGCAAGCTTCTGTGTTTGGTATCAGACAGGGATGAGTCCTGTCTGCCTGATATCTCTCACATGCTTTGGAATGGAAAAGGCCAGGACACCTTCTGAAAAGGAAGTGGGGAGAGATAGACTAGAAAGGTAATCTCTCTCTCTCTCTCTGTCTCTGTCTCTTTTGGGTAGAGACAGGGGTCTTGCTGCATTGCCCAGGCCCTTGATCTCAAACTCCTGGCCTCAAGAAATACTCCCACCTTGGCTTGCCAAAGTGCTAGGATTTCAGGCACAAGCCACTGTGCCCAGCCAGAAATTTGAAGTTTCTAGCAGAGGCTTAAATAATTGAGTGTGAGAGTAAATTGACCCAAGAAAATAGGAGGGTTTCCAGGAATGCTGATGGCCCATTTGAAGCCAATGATGAAGAATGGAATCAATCCACACGTTGTGTACATTTCTACAGCAGCCCTCAGCTGCTCTTGGGCAGGGGAAGAGAAATGAGCAGGTGGACACCCCCAAAGAGGACCATGTGGGACCAATGCCTGAAAGAGCCATCAAAATCATGAGCTTGGGCCAGATAGGAGGGGAGCAAAGAAAGGAGAGAACCAATAGAGTAGGCGGGCCTGGCACATGCTTCCTGTAAAGGGCGAGGCAGCAAACATTTTAGGCTTTGCACGCCGCATGCTCTTTCTCAATTACTAGGCTCTGCTGTGGTGGCACAAAAGCAGCCCCAGACAGAACCTTGCAAAGGCAGGATTGTGTCCCATAAAACTTCACTTAAACAACCGTCAGCCTGAGGCCTCAGTGTGCTGGGCTGGGATTAAGATACAGAGGAGGGTTTGATTTGGTGGCCTTGGATGTGGTGCAGCTCCCGTGAGGGCAAGGTCCAGGGTGTGGCCACAAGGAGCAAAGGAAACTACTGTTGAAGAAGAGGTGGAGCTGCTGAGGACCTGAGAGTGAGATGGCCATCTATGGGGAGGCAGACATCTCCCAGGACAAAGATGGAGCTTCCAGCAAGAGGAAGAGTCACCACAGTCCAGGATGAGTGAAGGAAGAGTCAGCAGATGACAGCAGAGAGGAGCGACTGAATACCACGGGCTCCTCAAGATGTAGTAGGGCTGGCTACCAGAGAAGGCAGCAATCATCTGGAAGATTCCAGAGGGATGGAGGCATAAAGGGTGGAGGGTGTATTTGAGATCAGTGAGCATCAGGCCTGGCGGGCGAGGGACTTGTCCCACTGACATCAAAGCTGTATGTTCTAAAGAGACTGAGATCATCTTTGGTCTCCAGGAACCCCAAATGGCTGTTAACTACTGTGAAAGGATCTACATCTCCCCATTACCTTCTTGGAACAAGGTAACCTTCCAGAAGCCTCATATTTTTTACTATCTCTCTAAAGCTCAAGAGCCTTCTGTGGCTCACCACTGCCCAGAAAGTAGATCCCAAACTTCTTAGCATGACATTGACATCCATATGTCTCCAACCTACTCTAACTTACCATTGTGCATCAGCAAACCACAGACCTATGGTATCCATACCCACTCCATACATTCTCACTGTTTTCTTCATATCTTCATCAGAAAGACTTTCTCTCCACTTCCAACTGTCCAAGTGGGACAGTCCAGTGTGAACCTTTCCCCAGCGACCTCAGCAGTAGGCAATGTTGCCCTCAACTCTGTGCTGCCAGTATGGGATTGGGGTGAGTTTACAGCCTACATGGTCAAAAATGTGGGGCCCTTTAAATCCTGACATTCAGACCTTTCCAGACTGCTCAGTGCTAGTGGGTGGTGTGGAGGGGGACCGGAGGGGCAGGTTGCAGACAGCCTAAACTGGCAGCCACAGCAGGTCACCACTAGCTCCCAGCCCAACAGGCTGCTTGGCCAAGCAGATGCCCCTTGGCGATACTCGGTTGCTACATGCACTGGCCCTAGGATTTTCCCCAAACCACACACTACTCCTCCCAACTGCGCAAACCTCTCCTTCAAGGAAATTCTGATAAATATAATTTCTCCTTCCCTGTGCGTTGTGGCAGCTCCAACAGGTCAGCAGTCCTTAGCCCCCGCTGGAGCCACCTGCCCCACCCCCGCCCCTGCACGTTTCCCCCGCTGCCCTTCTCTCCTCCTTGATTGTGTCATCACTAGTCCACCTTTTCACCTCCACAGCCCCTTCACGGTAGCCAGACTCAGGCTCACAAAACATTTGCAGATTCAACTGCATCTGTTCCTGGGGTTCTCGTCCTCTCGCTCACACAGGCTGGCTCACCCCGCCAGTGTGAAAGGTCCCCCAGAACTGACCCCGATAGCTGAGGGGGCTCAGGCCTTTAGGAGAAATATGGTGCTGACCCCTGCAGCATGCTCAGGACGGCACCACTTGGGCATCAGGAGGAAAATATTCTGTCCAAGAGGGAGCCAACCAGAGGCAAGACACTTGGCCTTCCCTAGAGAGCAGGAGGCCATCCCACTGGGATTGTCCCAGACACCTTTGCCCTAGCACATGGGGCGCCCCATGTCAAGCAGCCTCCCAGGCTACAGTCCCATCTTCCTGCCAGAGGCCTTGCCAAGGCCTAGGGTGCTGGATCTCCAAACACATAGGACCCAAGAAGAGGCAGAAGCTCCCCTGGAAGGCAGCCCCTCCCACCAAATCTGTTGGGGGTCCTTGGGGATCTTTATTTGCTTTGAGGACCCAAAACTTTGGTGGATATGGACGCAGCTCAAGGGAAGGTCCAGCTCCCTTCCCTGGAACTGAAAAAATCTAGATGCACCCACAGGGGCCAGCTCTCCTTATCAATTCTACATCTTCCTGAAAATGTACTTTTAAGCCCCTTAATTGCATTTCAGAGATAACCCTGCAAGCAAAGTGGCAGGAAGAGAAACCATAGAGAGAGGTTGGTGGTCAGGCTCTTTGTTTTAAATCAATCAAACATCTGCGACTAATGCAGCTTTGGGCTGCTCCTCAGGAAGCATTAGCCCTATTAGTGGGGGCTGGCAGGAACACAAAATAAGATATTTATGGGCTGGGCACGTGTGCATTACCGTGGGGATTGCGGAGCTGGGGGTGAGGCTGGAGAGAACTGGCAGGTCAGCATGTTTGCTCAGCTCACCTTGGGTGACCACACCCAGCAGGGTGACACAGAGCCCAGGTTACTCAGCCTCAGTGCCCTGCACATCTCAGCACACCCGCAGTGGAGAAGACACTGCCTTCCAGTCCTAGCTCCAACCACAACTGGAAGACGAGAACAAGTCACCCCATCTCTCTGGGCTCTGAACTCTGAGCTTCAGTCATAAAATAACAGATCTGGGGAGACATTCCTTCTCTGAAGTCCCTTCTCTGAGTATGTGATGGGGTGGGGAGAGATTTTGCTACTTAAAACCACAACTGTCAGGGGAGGGGAGGGGGGAGGATGGGTGGAGGGAGGGTGATTGGTGGGACCACACCTACAGTGCATCTTACAAGGGTACATGTGAAACTTACTAAACATAGAATATTAATGTCTTAACATAATAACTAAGAAAATGCCACGAAGGCTATGTTAACCAGTTTCATGAAAATATTTCAAATTATATATAAAACCAGCACATTGTACCCCATGACTAAATTAATGTAGACAGTTATGATTTAATTTAAAAAAAAAAAAAAGCACACAAAAAAACCCCACAATTGTCTTCTGAGGAGGGAATCCTCTGGTTATGCAAGAGGCCCCTGGGTGTCAGTCAGCCTGGAGCTGTGTTTGGGAGTCTGGAGGGAAGGACAGGGGGAAGAGGACTTAGGTGCCAACAGGAGGAGAGGGGGGGAGGGCTGGGAGGAGAGACGACACCCCATGGCACCAAGTGGGATGAGGCAGCGGTGAGAACTGCGGGTGGAAGGTGGGATACCTGATACGGGGTGCTGCATTGTCGGGAGCAGTGTTTAACACAGCTCTTCACAGTCCGCAAATCGTTAGGAAAGGTTCTGTGTAAGCAACCGCCTTGTGCTTGTGGCTGCTTTGGGAATAGGCTCAAGAAGGAGCTCTGCGCTTTGTGGCAGATACAAATAAGGGGGAAGATAACAGAACAGTCACAAAGACAGGGCAGAGAGCACAGGGAACAAGACTTTCCCTAAATCTTGAACCAGGCTTCAAGGCATGGCCCCTGGGTGGGGTGGGAGCTGGGTGGCCTTGGCCAACAATGGGGTTTCCATAAGCAATAAAAGAAAAGCAGGCCAGTTCCCCCATGTCATGAATAGTAGTGATTGAGTCTGTCACCTTATTTTCAGCATGAAAAAGAGTCAGTGTGGACGCTAGGGAGGCAGACCCAGCTGAGTTGCCACTGACATTCTGTATAACCTTAGTTATTTCCTCAGTATGAGGAGTTGTGGAAAAGGTAGAAAAATGCTTTCTTCCCAGAACTGCTGCACCCACTAAATGAGATCATGGATGTTAGGTAGGCACCATCTCAGTTACTGCTGTTGTGTAACAAACCACCAGAAAACTTGGTTATTTAAAACAATGATCTTCTTTTGTGCTAATTCGGCAATGCTTTTGTTTAGGGGGAGGATTATCACAAGTGTACATATGTTTAGGTCACATTGTTTGCATTTGTAAGGTAAAATCTGAGTTATAGTTGAGTCCTTCTCCCAGGAGATGTTCCCTAAACCCCTACATGGTGCCTCATAGGTGGGAGCTTACCAAATCCTCATCTACCCTTCCCCCTCTTCTTTCTTCTTGAATTTAATTGTGTTTTTCTCCTGTGTGGACCTGTAGTTGATGACCTACTAGTTTCAAATTAGTATTGAGTACATGACATTGGGCCTGGCATATAGTAGGTGCTCAGCAAATGTATATAGAATGATTGGAGATGGTTCTTATTAGAGAGATCCAAAAGGTAGCTGCCGCAGTGGTATGCAGGTTAGGCCATTCCGGAGGGTAACAGTCTCCCTTTTAGGAAAGTAGAAATGGGATGGTGTTATCCAACCCATACTGTGCACACTGGTCTGTGGACCACTGAAATCACCAGGGAGCGGGCAAGAAATACAATCTCCGCCTCTTCTCACCACACTGAATCTGCACCTGCACTTTCACAAGATGGTCATGAGATCTGTATATGTATTGAAGTTTGAGAACAGATGGTCTAAACATCAAGCACTTCCATCTGAGTCACATTCTCTCTGCCCCTAGGCTGTCCTTGGTGTTGATATAGCAATTTCTCTGGAAGTATCTCCTCGCAACCCCCTCCTCCTGTTCACAATTTCTCTAGTTAGGAAGCCCTCGCTCTTTTCTGCTGGGGATGCTGCCAGCTGCAGATTCTACCTCTAGCTTTATTCTGGATGGAAAGAACAGACAGTGCCAGGTGTGGTGTGGATATAATTCTTCAGCAAGACCTAATCTAATATGAGGTCTTGCTGGTCTAGAGAAGCTGAGGGGTAAATCACTCCACAAGCTATGAGGATAGGGGTTATTGCACTCTTATCTGCTCAGCCCTGGGAATCTGTGGGCTGAAGAGAACAGGTGCCCTATAGTAATATTCATGCATGAAGAGAAACGTGATGCCCTCTGGTAATATTCTGGGATGTATGTGGCGCCCATCTTTCTGGGGGGCATGCGGGAACTATATGCCCCCATGATCTGTGATTCTTGCTATTCATTGCCAGCTGTAAGTCACTGGGCCTTGCCCTCTCTGGTCCATAGATCTCATTTGAATAAAATGAGAAGAAAGAAAAAAGGTTGTTCTAAAATGTTGCTATAGTCTAAGCTAAGAGGATATTTCTTTCTGGGGGATCTGTCACTTCTGGGTGGAGAGACACCTTGAAGGAGCCCCTCACACAAGCAACTATCCAGGCAAAAGAAAACAACCGGAAATTGTCACCAACATGAAATAGACACTCTAAGGCGACCTTTGATCAAGTCACCTGGCTGCCGAAATGTTTTCAGGACTCTTGAAACCTGTTCTATTCCTCCTGCTTCCTCTCCAGGGGTCCCACTGCATCATCCACATCCCATCTCCCCACAGCCATGGGCCAGGTCTGATTCTCCTGTCACCAAGCATGACTTGCGCTTCTGAGCATGTGTTTATGCTCCTGAAATCTCACCTCCTTTTCCTTCAATGCCTCCTCCAAAAAGTCTCCTGTGATCACCTCCCTCCCTCCAACCAGACTTGAGCTTTCTTGTCTCTGGTAGCTTTGTGCTCCCACGGAGCCTTCTTTGTGCTCCCTGGGTTCCCACAACATCACTTGCCCTCCCTCCCCTCAACATCACTTGCCCGCCTTCAGAGCCCAGCTCAGTGCCCTCCTCACCGTGAAAGCATCTCTCACACACTTCACTAATATACCTTTAATGGCAGAAGACACTGTTGACGCCCCCTGAGTCCTCTAGGGAAACAGCCCCAAGTGGCTCCATTTCGTGTCTCTCCACAAGTGCAGTACTTCTTTCCTTCTGTTTCAACACTCAAATTCACAAACACTCGCACTGCACACGACACACAATCATATACGGGTTTGTTTTAATATAAAAATGATCTTTCCCGAGTCTTCCAGTTCACTTGATACTCTGGGAAGACGTGCAGCTTCCTGTTACCTCCACGTAAGAGACATAAGGCTGAAATTCCAACTCCCAAGTCCGTGAAAGTGGGACTGGACAGATAGTTCCAAGGGAAGGCCCCTCCCTACCAGGCCAGCCAAGATTCAGATGCCTGTGATGGAGGGTTGGGGCTTTCAGTTTGTACCTCATTACCTGGCAAAGCCCTTGACAAAACACCTTCACACTGTGAATACCATGTCACTTGGGGTCATGGAAGGGCAGGGATGGCAAAAAGTTGTCCCCATTTTACAGAGAGGCTCTGAGCTGCCTGATGCCCCACAGTTAGGAAACTATGCAGGTGGGGCTAAAAAAACCCTTTCTAATTTTTCCCAATACATGGAGCTTCCTATTATTAGACAGCTGGTTAACCAGTACCCCCTGAGATAGGCATTCCGCCCTACACAAAGTGTGCCTCAAGTTCACCTGGAGATAGTTCAGCCCCTCAGTCCTACTGAGGGCAGGACCAAAACACACATACACCACACACGACCCTGACCTTGCAAACTGGTGATTCAAGACCAGAGTCCCCAGGAGCCCCTCTCTGATACCTTCCAAAGGTGAATAAAAGGTCAGACAACTAAGTTTGCAAACTCGTCCAAGAAAAAGTGCTATATACCTTGTTGCTGAATATCACTACTGTCACCTCCAAAGTAGTCCCCTGGTCATCTGGTGACTGGAGTGATATTCAGCAAGGAGATATGTAGCACTTTTTCAAGGATGAGTTCAGGAATGTAATTGTCAGACCCATAATCCTTGCTATAAATCCACTCTAGCCAAGCTGATCCCAACGCGCGCCCAGAGCTGGAAGGCCTGCCTTCTGACCACAGGGCACTGAAGGCAGCTTCGGAGAAAGAAAGAAGTTTTTGCAAACAATTCTTCTCCCTCCTCCATTTCCCCTCCCTTCCTGCCCACCCCCATTCTCCTGCCTGCGGAGGAGGCTGCTCCTGCACTGTGACACTGGACTGGCAATGACCTGCTCTCCAATGCACCCCCATTTCAGGGGTGAGTGTTTCTGGGCAGGGCAGGGCAGCATCCTCCATGTGCACCCTCTGAGAAGAGCACTTTTGGGAGCAGCACCCCAGGAAACTCTCCCTCTGCAGCTCCCCCTCCAGCGCCCCTGCCTGAAGGCTGCTGTAGTCCATCGGGGGTAGACAGGGCCCCAGAGGGAGGCCGTGTGCTGAAGGCTCCTCCTTCACACAGGTGAGCTATGTCACACACTGGAAAACCACCCCAGACTCAGTTCCTTCATCTTCAAAATGGGTTAAAATCACTAGATCCACTAAGCCTTCCTTGGGTCATTTCCAAAGGTGATTAGATGCTTTGAAAACCAAGCAAAAGGAAGATTAAACTAATGCACATAAATGGCTGTAATCTTTGTGGAATCATGTTTTTAAATTTCAGATTAATAGGAAGGTACAAATGGTTAGGGTACATTGTTAACATGTATTAGGTAAAGTTCAAGTTGTAGGTGAGCCCTTCACCTAGAGCAGTGGTTCTCAACCTGTAGGTTGTGACCCCTTTGTAACAATGAAAATACATCGTGGCATTAGGAAGGTTGAGAACCACTGACCTAGAGGGTGTGCTGTGTACCCTTACACTGTGTCCATTAGGTGAGAGTTTACCAATCCCTCTCTCCTTCCCTCCACCTTTTCCCCCGCTTCCCTCCCCCCACTTGAATTTAATTGTGTTTTTCCTCATCTGGGGATATAGTTGTTTATCTCTTGGTTTCATATTAGTATTGAATACATTGCACACTTGCTTTTCCATTCTTGTAATACTTTACTAAGAAGAATGTTCTTCAACTCCATCCAGGCAAACACAAAAGACGTAAAGTCTCCATCTTTTTGTGGCTGCGTAGTAGTCCATGGTATAAATATACCACAGTTTATTAATATATTCCTGAGTTGATGGGAACTTGGGTTGATTCCACATCTTGGTGATTGTCAACTGAGCTATGATAAACATTCTAATGCCAATGTCCTTGTGGTAAAATGATTTTTTTTTCCTTCTGGGTAGATACCTAGTAATGACATTGCAGGATCAAATGGAAGGTTTAGCTCTTTGAGGATTCTCATACTTCTTTCCATAGAGGCTGTATTAGTTCACAATCCCAACAACAGTGTAAAAATGTTCCCTTTTCTTTGTGGAATCATTTTAATGCGGGGCAGGAAGGGTGATGGTGGTGATTAGGCCTGGATGCTATGGAGCTATAGGAGGCCCCGCGTCCAGGGAAGGCAGCCCAGGTGCAGCATGCCACCCTCCAGCTCTGCTTTCCAGTTGTGTGGATGCCAGGACGTGTACTCACTAACTCAAGAAGGCATACAGATGGGGCACAAGAAATGGGAGAAGTGGAGACTTTGGCCACTAGAGATGACATGCCCCTTCTATGACCACATAGGGACTCAGTGTCACCAGAATTTCCCACTTTTAAGTGAAGCAAGAAGACAAGACGTACATATGAAATTTCCCAGTTTTTAAGTGTTGGCCACTTGTTCCAATAAAATAACAAAGTCACCCAGCCAAACTTTCATGGGCCAAACCAAACTCTGCCTGTGACTGCAGGAAAGTGCACTTTCTCAGTGCTCCCGAATCCAGAGAGGGAGAGATGATTCCGCCAGCCCTGATGCCACAGGGAGAGAATGGGCTGAGGAAGAGGAGTGATGGCTGCGGCTCTGTGGGGAGTGGAGTGCAGGAGAGAAAAGTCAGCAGGTGGATCAGACTGCTCTGAAACCTGGCTGGAAGTTCTAGCCTAAAACAAAAAACTGTCAGAGGCTCCCCTCCTCCTTACGCCTCCTTTTTGCCACCAGGGCCCAACTCTGCAGACCAGCAGCTGCCGCAGGATGACTTGCAGGTTTTGCTGGCAGAGCATGCTCCTGCCTGGGCTGGGGCAGAGAACAGCTCCTCCGCTGCTGCCCACCTTGCCCAGGCTGCTGACCCTCTCGAGTGACCATCTGGGGTCCAGGGTCTGGCTATGAATGGGACTCTGGGGTCAAGCCCAATTTATCCTGACTGGTCCAGCTCTCCCTGAAGATTCGTCTGCCCTCCCTGCCAGATGGGTCCTTTCCAGGCTTTACTTCCCCAGCAATCCCCAGATGAGACAGTCCTCTCAGCCAGTGGATATTGGTTAATTGATTAATTGATTGGGATTTTGTTGTTCCTGCTCCAAAATCAATCAGGAAAGTCCTCATCCTTGAAAGGGAAAGATGACTAAGGTGGGATGATTTCTACCCTCCTCTCTTCCTTCACTTAGCTGACAGCAGTATTTTCCTCTTGTGGAAATGTAGGACTAAGATAGTCACCACACAGCTAAAACATAGACTCACACACAGAGGATCAGGCGGCTCTTAAGGCATCCTTGTTGATTCTCCAAAATACTTCACAAAATGTTGATGTTAATAATGGCTAATAAATGTTACAAAAATAAATGATCTGAGTACACTGTTCCTTCCGCAAGTCTTTCTGAATCTGCAAACTTGCAAACTTTACACTGTTTTTTTTTGGGGGGGGGGTGTCTCACTCTGTCACCTGGGTTAGAGTGCCATGGCCTAATCATAGCTCACTGCAACCTCTAACTCCTGAGCTCAAGTGTTCCTCCTGCCCCTCCCAAATAGTTAGGACTATACACCTGGCTAATTTTTCTGTTTTTTGCAGAGACAGAGGTTTCCCTAATGCTCAGGCTAGTCTCAAACTCCTGAGCTCAAAGTGATCCTCCCGCCTCAGGCTCCCAGAGTGCTAGGATCCAGGCATGAGCCATCATGCGTGGCCAAACTTTCAACTTCTACTATGAAGTTTATCCTGCAATTTTTAAACAAATTTTACTTAAGAATCTTCAACTGACTCTTCGTCCTCCAAATAGTTCTAATACAGAAGAGTGGATGGCTTAAGGAACCTGATTTCTCTCTCATATAACCACCTGTGGTAATGAAGTTAATAAGATAAAAGCATTGCCATTTTTCAGTAAACTGTATTGCTCTCAAAATCAAAACTTTGAATATAAAACTCTATTTCAAAACATAGACATTAAGAGACGTGGGCTGGAATACTGCTTCCATTGCCTGATACATGAACAGACTCAAGAATATCATTCAACCTCTCTAAGTCATACTTTTTTTAGTCAAATGAGGTTAAAATAACAGCTTTTATGAATATCCAGAGTGCTGTGCACTTAAAATACAAATGCTTTTCTGTTTGTATGTCACACTTTAATATTAAGTTCTCTCTTCGGTCTCTCATAAACTGTGTTCATTCTACCTCCCAGGAATATTGTGAGAATCCAAGGGGCTGATGCACTTGGCAATAATCTCTAGGCCACCAAGTGTGAAAAGAGGACAATCATTACCACAGGCTGCCTCACTCACCTACACCTGTCAGAACTGGGTCCGGCAAGGGGCAGTGGGATGGGCCTCAGAGAAGAGGCTGGGAGTAGAAAGATTTCACCCAGCACCTGCTGCGGCTGCTTAGGCAATTATTTGACTGTCCATCCCAAGTTTATCTGCCTGTAAAGTGGGCACGAAAACAATTGCATCACATAATAAAACACCAACCGGGCATGCTACCTGTGCAAATACGTGATGGCCACCTCCTGTGACTGCCCACACACCTCCATTCTCCTCCCTCCTCCTGGTACCTCCCAGCTCTAGGTCCTTTCTTGAACTCTTGGCTGCTGTCATCTGCCCAGCTCCCTGCTGCACCCCTGACTGTTCATCCTGTGTGAGGGGACCTTAGGAGCCAGGTGCCACACAAGATGACATGGAGGAGGCAAAGCAGAAAGAACCTGCTCTCAATGGTCCATCCTGGTGCCCTGATTCCAGGTCTTCCTGGGATTCATTCTCCTTTCTCTGTTCACAGACTGCCCTCTTTCCATCTGCTCGGAGGTGCTTAACCTCCCCAAGCTTCCATATCCTTGTGTGTAAAATAAAAACAAGGAAGAGGTTTGAGAAACCAGGCAGCAGGGCAAGGCCAGAGGTGAGCACCATTACCACTGGGAGCATCTTTTCTTGCCTCTGAGTGATGAAGCAACGCACCCAGGGTCCCAAAGACAGATAGTCTGATCCCAGAGTCTTCTCTCTCAGTGAGCTGGGTACGAAGCTAGACCCCAATCACCTCCATCCTCTCCCCTGGCAGCCACGCTCAGCATTAGCAGAGGGCTTGCTATGGACTCACAGCTTCAGACTAGCCCCAGCCACACCCACCTGCACTGAATGCCACCCAAGCCAGCTCCCTCTCATCACTCTGATGCAGAGACTGTAGCTGTGCCAACTCAGAGCTATTCCCAACTGAGAGGGTTGCAGGGTGGAGCTGCCACGATCCTTCAGGACCTGCTTCCCAGCCCCGGTATGTAGGTCACCCATCTAATCCCTGGTGTGATGACTCACTGCTTGCCTCTGTCACAGCCTGATAAAGAACTCGAGCCATTAAGAAAGGGAACAAATTACTAAATGGGAGGCACAAGAGAAACCCAGGATTAAATTAGTTCATTATTCATAAATCATAAATGACTCTTCCGCTCACTGATTCTTATCTCTGTCTACTGGTCTTGAAAGAGCAATAGTCTCCCATGAGCAAGAGGGTGGGGACTCAGGAGGCCCCATTCTGGGGATCCTGGGAGCGGCAACCCCTTGGTAACCCCTTTCAGGCCAAGGACAAGAGCTGGGCTGGCCCCGGCCCCTGTTGGCTCCAGGCTGCTCTCTGGACAGGATCTTAGACCTGAGTTTCTGGGTGGGGAGGGTGACAACTGCAGGGCCTGCTGCGTCATGGACATGGTTCTGATAGCTGTGGTGGCTGGGGATGGCTGAGCACAGTTGCGGGGTCACCTCCATCAAGTGTGTTACATGTGGAGCACGTCACCAGAGCATGTTACCTCTGTAGGCAGTGTCACTGTGAGGGGAGTGTCACCTCCTCAGAGCTTATCGCACCTTCAGAGCATATGTCTTCCCTGGAACGTAACATACCTTCTGAGGGATGGTTGCATCTCTGGTGGGCATGTCTCAGAACAGAGAGTCCCTGGATGCTTTTCTGTCCCTGCTGGAGACAGGACCAGCCAGGGCCTCACCTGGGGCATGTCATGCTTGGGATGAAGCCAGGAAGGAGAAAGACCAGCCAACCCAGTGCCAAGGGCGCCAGGATATCCGTTTTCCAGCCTGGGAGGAGATCCCACCTGCTCCTAGCCAGGCCCCTGCAAGCCGCTACCGGGGGAAGGAGGAAGCAGCAGGGGCTGTGTCTCAGGCAGCCGGGGAGGCAGAGCGGGGAAGGCCTGGCTGGGCCAGGGAGGGAGTGAACCCTACCGGACTGCAGAGAGAGACACGCGGGAGAGGAGCCGCCCCCTGCTGGTCACATCTGGGAAAGGCGCTGCCAGAAAGCCGGTCCAGGGCAGGGTATCAGGGAGGAGAAACAGCCTGGCTTACAGCAGACATCTGCTTGTTGCCTTTCATGTCGCCCCAGCTGCAACGCCATTTTCATCACACATGTCTCCCATGTTATGGGTCAGAGAGTCCCCAACAAACAGCAGTATTATTCTGGAGCTGCGTGGGCGAGGGTGTTAATCAGAGAGCTTAATGGCAGGAACCCCTCTCCTGGTCACCCGACATCTTTTTTAAAAGTGATTTAAGCAGCCAGCAGTGTTTGGAAAGTGAGCCAAGGCTGGACTGGAGGAGAGGGAGGGGAAAGGGAGAGCAAACAGCTGGGCTGTACGCTGCACCCCTGACAGCAAGCTGTGAGGACAGGCTCTTGTGTGACAGCAGTGTGCCTGCCGTGTGCAGCTGTCTCCACTGTCTCTGAACCCAGCCATGTCCCTGTGCCCATTGCACAGATGAGGAAACTGAGGCCTAGCAAGTGATTTGTCTGAGCCGGGATTTTAACCCAGGTGAGAAGAACTTAAGGCCATGCTTTCTTCATGTCACCCTGCTATTAATACCTCTGAATTTGGGCTCATTGAGGAGGCCACATACTAGTATCTTAACAGCGGCCAAAGCAGGCATCTTCAGCACCTTCTTGGTCTTGCCTCACCATCTTGGTTATTCTGATGTGCTAATTGGGAGGAAGGTCAGATTTTTCCACATTCTCAGTATTCCAATTCATCTTGTCCACTTTGAGCCTTGGATTTGATCACTTCCCACCCCCGCCTCTTACTTAACTGTTCGCTGGGCAATTTTCCAGTCTTAGTTAAAAGGGCACTGTTCCCACTGAAGTCAGAAGTCAGAACCTCCTCCCCGCAGGCTCCCCAAGCTCCTTCACAGCCAGCCCAGAGGCTCAGCCTCCTGCTGACATGCAGAGACAGTGCCCTGGCCCATCACTGAGGCTCACCGGGATCACACAAGCCATCTGACTCCAGACCGATTTTTACAGCTTTGCAAATAGTTGCCTTAGTTCCCTTCCCCTGAATGCATTATAAAGTTAAAGGGAGAAAAAGAAGTCTTTTAAAAATCCCCCAGCTATCTTAATTAACATGCAGAATGCTTTTCTGGCAGTGCACAGGCTGTGATAAAATGGGAAGCTTCTTAACACAACATATATTTAATCTGTGGCATTCACTTCCACATGAAATTCAATCAGATATTTTAAGGGAGTTAACAAGGGCTCCCAGATCGAACTGTGAATAAATGCAGGTGTGATAAATACACTCAAGATACTGTGAAGTTTTATCAAGTGATGAAGGTGAAGAGTGGGGTGGGGTTGAAGGATGAACCTTAACTCTAATTCTGTACTTTGTTAAAGAGAATTTATTGGACAATGCCAGGGCAATCTAATGACCCACTGCCTCTGAAGAATCAATTAAACTTGCTCACTCGTTCTGTTTTTCTGGAAACCTTTAATTTGGGCCTGCTATGTGCTAGGCACGGGGATGGAGAGTGGGGAGGCAGTGACTGACCAATAATACCGTTCAGATTTCTGACCCCTCCCCAAGGGAACTTATCATTGTAACAGCGATGGACAATAAACAGGTGAACATGTGAAAATAATAATCTCCATGGGGTTAAGTAACAGAGTAAATGAAGGGGCGTTCAGGTAAGGCTCCTGCTGAGGACTTGATACTTGAGGTGACTGAGACCTGAAGTGTCCAAAGGGGAACAGCTTGCTCATGTCCTTGAGGACAGAGAGCCCTGGGCACACTGGGGGACGAGAAAGGAGCTGGGACATGATGAACAGGGACACTAAGGAGAGACTGGTCGCAGAGGTGAGCCTTCCAACTTATCCTTTCTTTTTTCCAATTAAGGGTTTCATCTGCCACAGATCTGTGAGAAAAGAATGGTTTGTTTGGCTGCTGGTGTGAGGAAAATGGCTCACTACAGAGAAGAATAAAGCCACATCCCACATCACATACAAATGCAAACACCTAACTGACAGAAATGAAGAGTGCATCAGAAGGAAAAGAGAGGAATATCTTTGTGTTATTAGGATGAGATGAGTATCTTAGCATAATTTCAAAACATAATGGTCAGATGGCAAGTATAAATTTGACATCAAAATTAAGGATTTGTTAATATAAGAAAACACTTTAGACAAAGATAACAGCTAGAGCAAATTTCAAATTGTCTAAAGCCAAGGGATTAATATTTAGAATAAGGCTTGGCAAACTACAGCCCACAGGGCCAAATCCAGTTGGTTGCCTGTTTTTGTAAATAAAGTTTTATTGAAATACAGCCATTCCCATTCACTTACACATTCATTTATGCCTGTGGCTGCATTTGTGCTGTATCATCAGAACGGAGTAGTTGTGACAGAGACTGTATAACTCTCAAAGCCTAACATAATTAATATCTGGCTTTTAAAAAAAAAATCATGTCAACCCCTGACCTAGACTATATAGGGAAATGGAGAGGAGACACACCAGAAAAACTGGCAAAGGCTATAAATAGGCAATTCACTGGAGAGAAACTGAACTGGCTGACTGATACCTGGTAAAATGAGTTATATAATATCACCAGAATTCACAAGAGTGAAAATTAAAATAATGGGATTTTTTTTAACACTCATCAAATCTTCAAAAATTAGAAAGGCAAGTGTGATGGTTAATTTTAGATGTCAGCTTGACTGGATTAAGGAATAGCTAGAGAACCAGTAAGCATTACTGGTAAAGATGACATCTGGGTGTGTCTGTGAGGGTGTTTCCAGAGAAGACTGGTGAGGGAGTCGGGTACTGAGTCGAAAAGATCCACCCTCAGTGTGGGCAGCACCATTCAATTTGCTGGGGAACCAAATAGAATGAAAAAGGAGGGGAAAGGATTTCCTCTCTCTGTCCCTGGCACTGGGTCACTCTCTTCCTCCTGCCCTGGGACATCAGAATTCCAGGCTGTTTGGCCTTGGCCTCCGAGACTTTGTTAATTAGTGCCCCTCCAGGTTCTCAGGCCTCCAGCCTTCGGCTGTGAATCTTACCATCAGCTTCCCTGATTCTGAGATTTCAGACTTGGGCTGAGTGACACTACCAGCATCCCAAAGTCTCCATCCTGCAGATGGCCTTTCATGGAACTTCTCAGCCTTCATAACTGCATGAGCCAGTTCCCCTAATAAATCCCCTCTCATATAGTTATCTACATACCTATATCTATTTCTGTATCTTCCAGGAATACCCTAATGCAGAAAATAATACCAAGTACTGGTGAAGATGAGAGAAAAGTAGGAACCCTGAAACCACCAGTTAGAGTAGAAACATGTCTCACTATTCTAGAGGGCATCCTGAAACTGCCCATATTGAACCTGAGAAGGACTTCCTGGGAAGGGTCCCTGTGCCCTGCTCCCTAGCCCAGACAACTGGACAACAAAGTCAGGTGTGAGCATGGTTGACTGTCCACCCTGCGTGGAACTCTCCCTCTCCTGTTTTTAGGAGAACTTTGAGTTGTTCAGTTATTCCCCTTTCACAAATAGCTTGTGTATTGGTGAGGGAAGCAGATGCCACCCCCAATCTAGGGCTGGGCCAGGTGGGTTCAGAAATGGGCACATGGCCAAATTCAGGCCCCAGAGAGTCAAGGCAAGGTTTGTTGACAGCTTTTTGGGACATTTTCTTCACTCTGCCAAAAGAGCTTGCAGAATCAGTTCTGTATGTCCCTGAACGTTAGGCATATGGGATGGCTGTAGTGTTCTGGGTTTCAGATCTGCTTGGACAGAAGAAAATGCCAATATCTGGAAGGGGATAAAGCAAAAAGAACCCTGGGGGGAACAGTTCAGATACGGACTAGGTTAACCTGAAGCCCTTCCCCCAGCCAGCCTCTGAGTTTACCCCTGAGTGGTCCAGAGATGACCTGTTTGTGTTAGATTTTCTTACTTACAAGAAAGGTATCCTAACAGATAGAAACCCTTTGAGGGCCATGGGCATTTGAGTGGTGAAGGAATCTATGGCTGACTTCCAAGTGGAGCTTAGAAGGGGACAGCCTCTTAGAGAGATTCCCCCTGTCTCCCTATGCTCCCTTCCCCCAGAAATGACAGCCTGGTGAGGGAGACACAGGAGAGAGATGGCTGAGGGCTCATCTACACAGCACCCGCAGCCTCAGAGAGCTCCCTGCATCCTCTGCTCCGGGGAATGAGACAGTGTCTTAGGTCAATTCCCCCAAAGCAGAGACTGAGATGGGGATTCTTGTCATTTATCTAGGAGTCAATTATCCAGGTCATGCTCTGGAAGAAAACCCCCCAAAATGATGGAAGCAAGAAAAAGTTCCTTCAGAGGAAGGAACCAAGCAAGGACATGGTCCCAGCTGGACTCTTGAGCTGCACCCTAGTTCTGCATGGAGCACAACTGTACCAGTGTGGGCCCCACTGTTAAGCACAGGGACCGGCCTTTTGGATACTCTCATCAACCCATTATTGGCTGTGGGCAGCCCTGGGGAGGGAGACCTAACTGCCCCCTCCCCATATGAAGCGCCTCCCATTGGCTGAGGGCATTCCTAAGGAGGGCAGTTCTGAACTCTCAGCTTCTGATGTTCAAGCGGCAGGGGGGCAGGTGCACAGACCCAGAGAAAGGGTTGAGGCAGGACACCAACTGTGTTCAGTCAGTCTGGCCAAATCCCCATTTCCCCTAAGAAGGTGCTGAGGGAAGTGACAAGAGGCACCAGTGGCCAAGATAAGACAAACACAGCAGCAGAGACCAGGAGGACCAGAGGCTGGAGGGATAGGATCCCATGGCAGATGCCAGCGAGCATGGTCTCCTCAAGAGAGTATCATCCTAGTGAATACCAGTGTGGGCAGATGACAGTCAGGAACCAAATGCCCCCCTGACCTTTGCTGTGCACCTTCTCCCCTGACATTCTGCCCCAGGGACAAGGAGGAAGAGAAAAGGCCCTGCACTGATGGAAATTCAAATTTTCACCACCAGGCAGGATGGGACACCAGGATAGAAATCAAATGCAGCTGAAGTTACGTTGGTCTGCCTACTCGCTGATTTGCAATCACCACACGTGCTCCTGCTAAAACATAAAAGAGTGTCATTAACAGGAAAAGACTATTAGCAAGTTCATTAATCATGGTCCTGTTCACACTTCCATAGTCAACTACAATCCTTTGGTTTGAACTGAGGCCTTCCCACTTAATTACAGTGTTTAGCAATTAACAGTTCATCCCCTATCACTGGCCTGCCCTGGCTTTCAGTATAAGATAAAGTGCTTGAATTTCTTTGCAGGGATCACCGTCACTTGGGCAAAGGGCCATGTTTGGTGTCACCAGGGCAATCATTTGTTGTTGAGTCAACAGGTCTCTTTTCAATGACATTGCTAATGGCTTGGCCTCACCTATGATCTCCAAGATGATTGGAAGCATTGGTGATGTCCTGGTCTCTCAGAGGACCCCAGAAAACAATTTCCCTTAACCTTTGTTTTCTTCTCTGTGCAATGGATATAATAATAGAAGCTTATTGAAAACTTAAATGATATAATGCCTAGGAAAAAGTCTGGCATGTAACACTCAATACTAGGTATAATGTGTTATATATTATTCATAAATATTTTTAAAACTTTCATTGAGCACCCATTCAGAAAAGTACGCATACACTTGATAAATTCCCCCAAACACGGCACATTTGTGTAACCAACAGCCAGAACAAGGAACGTCACTAGGACCTCAGATCTGCTTCTCACGCCCCCTTCTGGTCAGTGCTACCCCACCATGGTAACGACTCTGCTGACTTCCAGAAGCATAGACTACTTTTGCTCGATCGTGTATTTATATAAATAGACTTATACTGTGCATAAGCTTTTATTTTTGTAGAGACAGAGTCTCACTTTATTGCCCTTGGTAGAGTGCTGTGGCATCACAACTCACAGCAACCTCCAGCTCCTGGGCTTAAGCGATTCTCTTGCCTAAGCCTCCCCACTAGCTTATACTATAGGCGCCTGCCACAACACCCAGCTATATTTTGTTGCAGTTTGGCCGGGGCCAAGGTTTCAACCTGTCACCCTCGGTATATGGGGTCAGCGCCCTACTCACTGAGCCACAGGTGCCGCCCTGTGCATATGCTTTTATGCCAGGCTTCTTTCACTCGACGTTAAGTTTGTGAGATTTATTCATGTTGCATATAGTTGTACTCCATTCATGTTCATTGTTTTAAATTGTTCCATTGTGCAAATACACTGCAATTCTCAGTTTCATGGGTCTTGGGGTGCTTTTAACAAAATGATTATGTATAAAGCTGCTATGAACATTCTTGCCTAAATTTGTTTTTTTTTTTTTTTTCATTTAAATGCTTAGTTTTGAGATAACTGTAGATCCAGATGCAATTTTAAGGAATAATAATGAAAGACCTGGTATCTTCTTTATCCAGCTTCTCTCTATTATAGCATCTTGCAAAACTGAAGTCCAACATCACAACCAAGAAGTTGGCATTGGTACAAACCACAGGTTTTGTTCAGATTTCTCCAGTTTTATGTGTACCTATAGTTGTGTGTGTTGAGTTCTATACTTTTTAATCACCTGCATAGGTTCATACGACAATTAAGTTCCCAAACTCATCCTTGGAAAAACACTATATACCTCATTGTTGAATATCACTACAATCGCCTTTGAAGCACTACCTTTGGGAAACCATGCGCTGATGCCATTGTCCAAACCACCCTCCAAAGCAATTTGGGAACTCTTTTTCTGGAATGGTCATCAGAACTGCCATTACATTACTGTTGGTGTCCTGAATATCATCAAAATGTCTTTCAGTATTTCCTTTCTCTTTGGGTAAAGAAAAAACGTCACTGAGGGTCAGATCAGGTGAGTAGGGAAGGGGTTCAAATACAGTTATTTGTTTACTAGCTAAAAACTCCCTCACAGACAGTGCTGTGTGAGCTGGTGCATTGTTGTGATGCAAGAGCCATGAATTGTTGGCCCAAATTTTCAGTTAAGATTTTCCTAACTTGTTCTCTGTCAATGTTTATTTGATCTGCTATGCTTCTCACAGTGAGCTGACGATTTTGACACACAATTTGCCAAATTTTTTGCAATGTTTTCATCAGTCTGTTCATAATTGGCTGCCCTGCCCTCCCTTCACCAATGATGCTTTCTCTATCCTCAGAAAAACATGTAATGCATTTGTACACTGCTGGTTTCTTCATGGCATTATCTCCATAAACTTGGACTAACATGTTCCTGATTTCACGTTCACTTTTGCAAACTCTAACATGAAATGTAATGTTTGTTTGTGTGTTCCTCTAATTTAAGCTCCAATATTCTCACAACAGTGCATAAAAACACACTACAACGATGAACACCACTCACTAAGACACTACCACTTGTCAACATGCACAGCTGTGAGACACTGATATGACAAGGTTATGAAACTAACTGAACTGTACAGTGCTGCCAACTTAAGCCATGGTGGCAAGTTTATGAACTTAATTGTCAGACCTCATATATCCACCACTATAAACAAAATACTGAACAGTTACATCACCAACAGCAACTAAGTGACTTACTTGGAAATAGATTGGCAACATCTTGATTACAACATTGTGTGACACCTTGAGCCAGGAAGGCCACCATGGATTGCAAACTCTCAGAAACTGTGTAAGATAATAGTTTCTTGTGTTAAACTGCTAAGTGTATATACAGGAATAGATAACTAATACAGATACCTATATGAGACATCTGATAAAAATGTCCACCTCTGAGCCTTCCCCAAGACCTACATTCTGCTAGGCAATTCTGATGTGCGTTTTGGTTTGTTTGTTTGTTTGTTTGTTTTTGTTTTTTTCAGAGCTTAAGCACTTTTTTTTCATGTATACATTAATGCATTTAAGAGGGTACAATGTGCTGATTTTATATAAATTTGGAATGCTTATATCGTAGTGGTTAATATATCCCTCACCTCATTTACTTAATTATTGTGTTAAGACATTTATGCTCTATACTAATAGATCTGACATGTACCCTTGCAATATGCACCATAGGTGTGATCCCACCATTCACCCTCCCTCCATATGACCTCCCCCTCTCCTCTCATCCCCCCACTTCATCCAGGAGCCATAGTTGTGATCTATTCTTCATATGAAAGTGTTAGTGATTGTAAATTGGTTTCATAATAGTACTGAGTACATTGTATACTTTTTCCTCCATTCTTGAGATACTTTACTAAGTAGGATATGTTCCAGCTCCATCCATATAAAGATAAAAGAGGTAAAGTTCTCATCTTTTTTTAAGGTTGCATAATATTCCATTGTATACATATACCACAATTTATTAATCCATTCATGGGTCAATGGGCACTCGGGTCTTTCATGACTTGGCTATTATGAATTGAGCTGCAATGAACAATCTGGTGCAAATATCTTTGTTACAAAGTGATTTTTGGTCTTTTGGATATAGTTCTAGTAGAGGAATTGCAGGATCAAATGGCAGGTCTACTTTTATCATTTATTTATTTATTTATTTATTTATGATAGAGCCTCAAGCTGTTGCCCTGGGTAGGGTGCTATGGCATCACAGCTCACAGCAACCTCCAACTCCTGGGCTCAAGCAATTCTCCTGCCTCCGCTTCCCAAGTAGCTGGGACTACAGGCGCCCGCCACTACACCCCACTATTTTTTGGTTGCAGCCATCATTGTTGTTTGGCAGGCCTGGGCTGGATGCAAACCTGCCAGCTCAGGTGTATGTGGCTGGCACATTAGCTGCTTGAGCCACAGGTGCTGAGCCGGCAGGTCTACTTTTAGTTCCCTGAGTATTCTCCATACTTCTTTCCAAATGGGATATATTAGATTGCATTCCCACCAGCAGTGCAGAAGTGTTCCCTTTTCTCTACATCCATGCCAACATCTGTATTTTGGGGATTTTGTTAGGTGAGCCACTCTTACTGGAGTTAGATGATATCTCAAAGTGGTTTTGATTTTCATTTCTCTGATGATTAAAGATGATGAGCATTTTTTCATGCATCCGTAGGACATGCGCCTGTCTTCTTCAGAGAAGCTACTGTTCAAGTCTCTTGCCCACAAGAATTACTTGTTCTTTTCTTATTAATAAGTTTGAGTTATCTGTGGATTCTGATTGTCAAACCTTTGTCAGAAACACAACCTGCAAATATCCTCTCCCATTCTGAGGACTGTCTGCTTGCTTTACTTACTGTGTTCTTGGCTGCACAGAAGCTTTTTAGTTTGATCAGATCCCTGGAATGTATTTTTGGTGTTGCTTCAATGGCCTGGGGAGGGGGGGTCTTCCTCAAAGTATTCTCCCAGGCCAATTTTTTCAAGTGTTTCCCCTGCACTCTCTCCAAGAATCTGTATAGTTTCATGTCTTAAGTTTAAAACTTTTGTCCAGTGAGAGTCAATTTTTGTTAATGGTGAAAGGTGTGGGTCCAGTTTCAATCTTCTGCAGGTTGCCAGCCAGCTCTCCCAGCACCATTTGTTAAATAGGGAATCTTTCCCCCAATTTATATTTTTGATAGGCTTATCAAAAAATGATGATAAGTGTCTGAGTTCACCTCTTGGTTCTCAATTCTGTTCCATACATCTATCTCTCTATTTTTGTGCCAATACCATGCGGTTTTGATCACTATAGATTTATAGTATAGTTCAAGTCTGGTAGTGTGATTCCTACTGATTTGTTTTTATTTCTAAGTAATGTCTTGGCTATTTGAGTTTTTTCCTGGTTCCATATAAAATGAAGTACTATTATTTTCAGATCTTTAAAATATGACAGTGATGTTTTGATAGGGATTGCATTAACTTTGTATATTGCTTTGGGTAATATGGACAGTTTAACAATGTTTATTCTTCCCAGCCTTGAACAAGAAAAGAAAATTATAGACCAATGTCCTTAATGAATATAAATGCAAAAATATTCAATAAGATCCTAGCAAACAGAATTCAGCAACACATCAAACAAATTATATACCATGACCAAGTGGGTTTTATCCCAGGGTCTCAAGGTTGGTTCAATATATATAAATCTATAAATATAATACATTGCATAAACAAAATAAAAAACATAGACCATATGATTCTCTCAATAGATGCAGAAAAAGCTTTTGACAATATCCAGCATCCTTTCACAATCAGAACACTTAAGAAAATAGGTATACAAGGGACTTTTCTTAAACTGATAGAGGCCATCTACAGCAAACACACAGCCAATATCATATTGAATGGAGTAAAATTGAAAACATTTCCACTTAGATCAGGAACCAGGCAGGGTTGCCCATTGTCTCCACTGCTTTTTAACATTGTAATGAAAGTCTTAGCCATCGCAATCAGGCAAGAGAAGGTGATCAAGGGTATCCAAATAGGGTCAGAGGAGATCAAAATTTCATTCTTCACAGATGATATGATTTTATACCTGGAAAACCCCAGGGACTCAACTACAAAACTCTTAGAAGTAATCAAGGAATACAGTAGCATCTCAGGATACAAAATCAATACTCACAAATCAGTAGCTTTTATATATACCAATAACAGTCAAGCTGAAAAAATAGTCAAGGATTCCATTCCTTTTATAGTAGTGCCAAAGAAGATGAAATATTTGGGAATTTACCTAACAAAAGACGTAAAAGATCTCTATAAAGAGAATTATGAAACTCTGAGAAAAGAAATAGCTGAAGATGTTAACAAATGAAAAAATAAACCATGCTGTTGCAGCCCCTAGTGGCCCCTATGGCCTAAACTCGATCCCCGCAGGAAGGACCCAGGTGTGATGCAGATTAGAAGTACAAGTTTGTAGGAGGCGGGCTAACCTTGCTTGCAGGATAGCCCCGAGCAACCTCCGCAGTAGCCTTTTATTGAGACAGTACAAGACAGGTGAGGGGAGTGTTAGACAATGAATGCGTGCCTAAGGATCGCCATGGGCTCCGGCTCTTTCTCCACAAGGAGCACCTGCGGCCAAATTGCCCGAGGGTCCAACCGGCAGCTGCAAGTCATCTTGCTCAGAGGTCGTCTGGCTCTTGGCATCCTCTACACCATGCTCATGGCTGGTGTGCGTTCTTGTTGGAATCACTGTTCTGCCACTAACTTCAGGCAATTTACCTCATCTCTCTTACCTTTGGTTCCACACCTGGACAATGGGCATAATCATACCTGTGTGTGAGGGCTTGTTTTTGTTTTGTGGTGTGTTTTATTTTTGTTTGACCTTAGGGTGGGGGGTAACATACAGGTACCAGGCAACAGGCCCTGTCAGCCCCGCCCTCACCATTTCCATGCCTGCCTGATAGGATGGTTGGGACTGAAGCCTCCTCTTGCTGCTAGAGTCCATTCATCTGCCCCAGCAGTTAGTCTAAAACTCTAGGTACTTGCCACCTTCTCAGCTCTCCACAACTAATGAGTGTCAGAGCAGGTGTATCAATACTCCCTTGCCTCTCTGTAAGACAACTCTGAGCAAAAAGTTTTACACTAGATCCCAGAATTCGCCAGCAGAATTAATAAGTTCCAGTCACCCAAAGTGGTAAGTTGCTTGATGACAGGCCATTTATTGGCTGACCCCCCTTCCATGGGTCACCACTCTCCCCCTTTCCTAAGATGATGCCTTCCCTGCCTACATAAACCACTTACCTCTACCCCAATAGCCTTGTCTCAGGGTCAGCTTCGAGGGCACTAAACTATGATAAGTACCTAGTACAGTGTTGGCACATAGTATGTGCTCAGCTAATGTTCTTTACTATATATACAGGACATGGATATGTATTCATCATAAAATTTTACAAAGTATTCTTTCTTTTGCAGTTTTTCGCTGGAGCTGGGTTTGAACCCGCCACCTCTGGCATATGGGGCCTGTGCCCTACTCCTTTAAGCCACAGGCACCACCCTACAAAGTATTCTTTATGTGTTCACCACCTCTTTGTAAAATTTTGTAATAAATATTTTGTAAATAAAAGTACATTTGTCTACAATTTTCCCTGCATATGATGATATGATGACTTTATGGGTGACTTTTGGGACACCCTGTACTATATATGTATGTAATTAAATGTCCGCTTAGTGAAGGACACAGAAGAAAATTACTAGCCTACTATCAAACAGTGAGAACGTTTTTGCAGCATCAAAAATTCAAAGATGCTATCTAGAATCTCAGTCATGCAAAGTCCATTACAAATCAGCAATGACAAAAATTTCAAAATAGAAAGTGGTAACTAGGTGATACAAAGGTGAGGAGACCACATGGCCAAAAATTATGTCAAGAGAAGTTCCATATCAGCAGTGATCTGAGGACTTAAAATTCAAGCAAGATGTGCTCTGATACCCACTAGAAGGGCAAAAGTGTGAAATGTGGGGGAGGTGGGCACCCTACGCTGCTGGGGCACGTAAGCTGGGACCACCTCTCTGGAAGGCTTTCTGATAGCACTTAGCAAAATTCAGAATTCATTTTCTCCATCATCCAGAAATTCCTCTATGGACATATCAATCCCATGGAAATGCTCACAAAGTACCAGGTGGTTTATTGCAGTGTTTTATTGTAGACAGCCTGCTGTCTTTCACTAGGAAAATGGATGAGTAAATTATGGCAATGCACTTCAGAAAAATATATAGCATTCAGAAGCAAAAACAGAATCTATAGAGCAATGTGCAGAGTGTGAAAAGGAGGAACCAAAATGAGATTTATAGCAAAATTCCATTATGTAAATTAAAAACAGGCACAAAGCAGAAGCATATATTTTATAAGGTGATATATGTGAGGACATACACAAAACACATTTACAAGGGTGGCTAAGAGTGGGGTGGGGTCGGAAGTAAGCATCAAACAGTTCAAAAAAGATTAAAATGAAAAAAGTAAAATTTTAAAATATTAGGTAATAACATAGGAGAGTATCTTTATGACCATGTAGTAAGGAACAGTTTCTTGATTGCACAACATGTAAAGGCCAGATTTCATGGCTCACACCTATAATCTCAGCACTTTGGGAGGATGAGGCAGGAGAATTGCTTGAGGCCAAGAGTTCTAGACCAGCCTGGACAACATAGCCCCTATCTCTACAGAATATATGGTGGCTTGTGCCTATAGTCCCAGCTACTAGGGAGGCTGAGGCAGGAGGATCACTTGAGCTCAGGAGTTTAAGGCTTCAGTGAACTACGATCATACCACTGCACTCCAAGCTGGGTGACAGAGTAAGACCCTGTCTAAAAAAAAAAAAAAAAAAGACATACAAATCCCAAATCTTAAAGGAAAAGTGATAAATCTGACAATATTAGAATTTAAAACCTTTTCACATACTGGGTGAAGATATTTGAAATGTGTGTAACTGAAAATAGATCAATATATGAAGAACTCCTCCAAATAACGACTAATATTTATTGAATACTTACAAAGGACCAGGCATTGCTCAAGGCACTCCATGTGGATGGATTAATTGCAAAGCAGTAATAAAAATATAGATTGGCAAAGGATATGCACAGGCAAGTCATGAATTACTCTTGTGTCACATTGTGTCCTAATATCACAACACACAGAAACTGTGTTGTTTGGCCCCTCCCAGCTCTGCCCTAGATGCGGGGAGGTCACATGACTGTAGTAAGACAGAACACTGCTAGCCAAGATCTCAACCCAAGATCCTGACCCACTCTGACCCTCTGTCTCCTCCTCGGTAGGAAGGGTAATACCTGCATGAATGGTTTAAAGTGCTTAGCACAGTATTCAACATGCAGTAAACACCTACTAGATGGTATCTATTTGATGGTGCAAAAAAATAGTGCATCTTCTAGGACCTTGTCCTAAGGCTTTTTACATGTATGTTCTTGTTTAATCTCCACAGCAGCTTTCTTGGGTGGGTCCTGTTATTCTTCTCATTTTTCAGAGAAGGAAGTTGAATCTTAGGGAGGTCTTCCTCTGGGTCATGCCGTCTGAACCACTGCAAGGCACCCAGTAACATGGGCTTGCCCAGTCCAGTTCTTCCACTCACTCTTTCTTTCTTAATATGAAAAGGGCGGGGCTCACACCTATAACCCAGATCTTTGGGAAGCTGAGGTGGGAGGAACGCTTAAGATCAACCTGGGTAACAGAGTGGGGTCCTGTCCCTAAAAAAAGTATCAGGAACTCCAGAAATTGTGTTTATGAAACTGAATTTGTTTCTGAATGAGTTCTCAGACTTTAAAGTGCAAGTAAATAACAGGGATGTGGTAAGGCAGATCTTATTAAAATGCATATTCTGATCCAGCAGGTCTGGGGCAGGGAAAACCCAAGAACATGCATTTTTTTCTTTTGTTCTTTTCTCCCCCCCCCCCCTTTTTAAGGGATGGGTCTTGCTCTGTCTCCCAAGTTGGAGTGCAGTGGCCTGATCATAGCTCACAGCAGCCTCAAACTCCCAGGCTCAAGGGATTTTCCTGCCTCAGCCTCCCCAGTCAATGGGACTACAGGTGCCTGACACCACACCTGGCTAACTTTTCTGGTTTTTGTAGAGATGGGGTCTCACTGTGCTTGTTGGGCTAGTCTCAAACTCCTGGGCTCAAGTGATCCTCTAGCCTCAGCCTTCCAAAATGCTAGGATTCCAGGTGCCACTGTACCCAGCTAAAAATGTGCATTTCTGCCTAGATCCCAGGAGATTCTGAGGCTACTTGTCCTCACACCTCACTGTGGCGTTCTGGTTCTAATGATCACTAAACTGGTTATTATACATACACCCACCTGGTCCAGTTTGTTCTGTACAAATCGTGCTTTCCATTTGTACTTGTGGACAATAGGGGTTTCTACAAGCCTTAAAAGATGGCACATGTCCTCACCACACATTCAACCCAGCCAGAATTCAACACTCCAAAAGGTGAGTTAAATGCCTCTGCACCTCTGTGGCTCACTGGTTTAAAAGCAAGACTGCTCAGGATGGCGTGGGACTTGACGATTCCCAGCCTTAATCAGGTGACAGCTGATTTATAGGAGAGTCTCTTCAAGAGAGTCAGGAAGTTTTTTCACGGCCACTGGACCTCCTGCTACCCACCAGACTCTGCAGGGTCTGGGAAGGTAAGGGGCAAGGTAAAGGTGAGACTTTGGCCATGCCACAGTCCCTGTGCTCAGGAGAAAGGAGTATTTGTGGTAGAGGTGGAGAAAGCTGAATGGTTAGGCTGACCTGGTTTTGTCCTAGGCAGGGCTCAGAAGGATCAGAAGCCCTTTCACCAGTGGGATGGGAGGAGACGCCCAGGGAAGACAGCAACAGGAGCAGAGAAGCAGCCCCATGGGGACCGGGAGAAAAGGCTCTGAAAGAGTCACCCTCACCCAGGCCCCTGTGACAGGTCCCCTGACTTCATGCCTGCCACCAATGACAAACTGTGTTTCTTGAAGAGTGAAAGCTGATTGATCCATTTTTGTTCCTTGGGGATGGTGGCTTCTTTAGAAGTGGCTGCAGCAGGCCAGGCCAGGAAACCTGTCCTCTCCATTCTTCCCTTTGCCTGCTAAGAGCAAACCTCCTTCCCTTACCACAGTTCAAAAGGATCATCCGTTTGTCGAAAGATGTAAAAGCACAAGCACACATCTACCACTGAGAGGTGGCAAGTCACGGCCATGTGACTGTAGGCACTAACATACCCTGAATACAATAATGAAATACAAATGGGGCAAGTTCAAAAACACTTCCATTTGGAAAGTAGTGAGGCAGATGAATCTCTAGGACAACATCTTAATTTAGAGCAAATTTCATAATTTCATACACTGTCACAAAGGAGCATGGGCCCCCTCCCATAGCTGCTACTGAAAGGGATGATTCTCATGAATAATCAGGAACATGATAAGACGAGAAAATCCTATGGGCATCTCTGTAGACTTACCTCCATTGTACATGGGTAAGTTCTTTGGTCAGCAAACCTGGTTCCCAGGTGGGTAGGCCCCATGTTTTAGTTATCTGTATACAGTTTTGTTTTGTTTGGTTTGGTTTGGTTTGGTTTTGAGACAGGGTCTTACTCTGTGGCCCAGGCTAGAGTCCAGTGATGTCATCATAGCTTACTGCAATCTCAAACTACAGGGTTCAAATGATCCTCCTGCCTCAGCCTCCTAAGTAGCTGGGACTACAGGTGCCCACCACCATGCCCAGCTAATTTTTCTATTTTTTGTAGAGATAGGGGTCTCATTCTGTTGCCCAGGCTGTTCTTTAACTCCTGAGCTCAAGTGATCCTCCCACCTCAGCTTCCTTCCTGTGCTAGGATTACAGGTGTGAGCCTCTGCACCAGCCTGAACAGTATTTTTTTATAGTGTTTACTAAGATACAGTCCCAACCTTCAATGGGCTTTGGTATATTACAAAAACATCTTTGGCGAAAGATTGAGAAAGTGCAGAAGCTCTGAACTTGGTGCTCGGGATGAAGAAAAGAGAAAAGGGAATGGCTGGTTGCCGTTGGTTGGTGAATGGATGCCATCAACTGGCAGGGAAAAGGCTGGGGTGGATTGCAGAGTTGGTGCCATCTCAAGCTTTCTGCACTCCCAGGACCAACTGAGGCAGAAGCAAAGAGTCATTTTTCTCATTGTACCTGTTTCCAGCAAGCCAATCACCCTTGGCTAAACTCATGTAAGAATCATTTGCAGGTGGGGCATAGTGGCGCATGCCTGCAATCCTAGCAATCTGGGAGGCTGAGGAGGGGAGCATCCCTTGAGCTCAGGA
>CAUYPK010088528.1:0-16750 GCA_963574355.1 Loris lydekkerianus
CAGAGGTCCCTCCTCAGAAGCAGCATAACAAAATCCAAACTTGGCAAAGAGCCACAGTATACAAAATAATGATAAGAGGCAAAGAGCCGCATTCATTTTGGCCGGGAGCCACATGCGGCTCGAGAGCCGCGTGTTCGCCACCCCTGGCATAAGGAGTCTGGGAATAATTCACCATGTAGGTGGGTCTGTACAGGTTTGGCTTTGTATACTGCATTCCTCAGGAGATTCGAATCCAGACTGCATTGTTCTCAGTGTCTCTGAAGGTGACTGTCACATTTTTTAATGCTCTCTGCAGAATTTTCCCTTCCCTTCCCTTTCTTTCCCCTTCCTTTCTTTCTTTCTTTCTTTCTTTTGATAGAGTCTCACTATGTCACCCTCAGCAGACTGCCATGGTGTCACAGCTCACAGCAACCTCAAACCCTTGGGCTCAAGCTATTCTCCTGCCTCAGCCTCCTAAGTAGCTGGGACTACAGGTGCCCACCACATACCCAGTTATTTTTTTTGTTGTAGTTGTCATTATTGTTTAGCAGGCCCCAGCTGGGTTTAAACCCACCAGCCCCAGTGTATGTGGCTGGCACCCTAAATACTGAGCCTCTCTGCAGAATTTTCTTTTCTTTTCTTTTTTTTTTTTTTTTTGAGACAGAGCCTCAAGCTGTCGCCCTGGGTAGAGTGCTGTGACATCACAGCTCACAGCAACCTCCAACTCCTGGGCTCAAGTGATTCTCCTGCCTCCGCCTCCAAGTAGCTGGGACTATAGGCGCCCACCACAATGCCTGGCTATTTTTTGGTTGCGGCCGTCATTGTTGTTTGGCAGGACCAGGCTGAATTTGACCCGCTCAGATGTATGTGGCTGGCACCTTAGCTGCTTAAGCCATAGGCGCTGAGCCTACAGAATTTTCTTAAATGAACTTCTGAATTGTTTCATATCAAAAAGGTCAACATCTTTATTTGATCCTTTACTCATCTGAAAAACATCACAAATTTGACTTGGTGTCTGTAGCTCGGTGACTAGGGTGTCCGCCACATATACCAGGGCTGGCAGGTTCAAACCTGGACCAGGCCTGCTAAACAACAATGACAAATGCAACCAAAAAAATAGCTGGACATTTTGGTGGGCGCCTGTAGTCCCAGCTACTTGGGAGGCTGAGGCAAGAGAATCACTTAAGCCCAAGAGTTTGAGGTTGCTGTGATGCCATGGCATTCTGCCGAGGGCAACATAGTGAGACTGTCTTCCCCCCCACCCCCCCAAAAAAAAAGCCATCACAAATTTTCTGATGCTGATGAACTTGAGTATAAATGATGTCTAAAAGGGTCACATCATTGAGACTTGCATGCTCTTCCTCACACAGCAGAACTAAGTGCTGAACAATAGATAACTTTCTCTCCTGGAAATTCACGGTCTGCAGTTAATTTTCTGACAAACATTCCCAGGCTTTTAGGATTGTTGTCATTTCAGTCAAGGAGCTTTTCAAGAGGGTCTCTTTGGCCTGGCCCACATCTCCAGCTGCCCCAATCCTCAGCTGCCATTCCCGTCCCCATCAGACATGGGGATGTGTAGAGAGAGAAATCAGTAGGCCAGACACAGCACAGTGGGAGTGGGGTTTGGATCTGAGCAATAATGTATAGAGGTGTGTGTATTACTTTGGTGCTGCATGGCCAAAGGATGGTATCACAGTGTAGTTGTCACCTGTTCATTGGTAACAGTTAAGCCCGTTAGAGACTGTAAGCACATGTTGCAGTCTCCATCAGCACATCGTAGTCAAGGGGTAGGTGGGATGAACTGAGAGCCACACTAGGGCTAAATGAGGTATAGTGTCGACTGAGTGTAGGGACATTGGAATTCATGTCCATATGGGAATGGAGTCTAGTTGCACAGGTACCATTTTACCTACAATCGTAGCAGAGTTTGGTGGTAGCCAGGAGCCAACTCTTGGTCTTTTTGCATTGCAGACAAGCTCAAACCATCATCAAAGAGGCAGCTAGAACCGCCACGGTCCACAGAGTCCTGCCAGTGTTCAAATTCAGAGTTACACTGTAGCCCGGCATGGTTACATGGTTGAAGCCTATACTGTAGTTGAGTTTAGTTACATTATAGCCAAGTTCAATTACACTGTTCATTTAGGGACATTCTCTGTGGCTGGAGAGAGCTATGCTATTGCCCAAATACATAGTCTATTGAATCCTAAGTACGGCTTTGTCTCATCTGCTGGCTCAGTTACACTGTAGCCAAGTGCAGCTCACAGAGTTTGGTGTGAGCGGCAGGCAGGCTTGCGTGGAGTAGCCTCCCTGTAGCCCAGGCACAGAGGTCTCCTTGTTGCCAAGCACAGAGTCCCCTTGTAGCCAGCACAATGGGGAACATTCCTCTGCCTTTAGAATGAGACCCAGGCCTGGAATGTTCATCCTCCTTCTCCTGCCAGAAGGAACTGTGGACATAGTGTCTCTCTGGGAGATGGGAATGGATGACTTGGAAGTTTGGCCTTCTCTGTACACCCCCACAAAGATGACCTAGGGGGGCTGCCAGTGGGAAGGGAGGAGGTTCTGGGGAAAGTTCATTTCCTCTGAGGCTGCCCCTACTCTGGCCCAGCATCCTTCTGGGACTCTCCTGGCTATTGTTGGGCAGGGGACCAAGTTTGGGGTCCTTCCTAGGCAGGGAAGGGACCTAAGGGCTTTTTCTTTTTTAAAATTTTCTAGGGCTCCTCAGGCAACCGGGGCCTCCAAGGGGAGAAAGGCGAGAAGGTGAGGGGATTCACTGGTGACAGGGAGCTCCAATAATGGGCCTCTGGTTGTGTTCCTTCCCTGAGGCCCTCACTTCTGACCTCTGTTTTTCCCAATCAGGGAGAGGATGGCTTTTCAGGCTTCAAGGGTGATATGGGTCTCAAAGGTGATCGGGTAAGATGACCTCCAGATGCAGGGTAATGTGGGTCTTTGGGGCTCAGGGAAGAAAGGGAGAGGTGAGTTTGGGCTAAGACGGGGCTTGGGCAAGCTAGAGGGACAGAAGACTAATATAAAGGACTCTTATTTCTATTCCAGGGGCACCCTGGTCCCCCAGGTCCCCGAGGAGAAGATGGCCCTGAGGGCCTAAAAGGGCAGGAGGGGCTGGCCGGTGAAGAGGGTCCCTCAGGCTTAGCTGGGGAGAAGGTGAATGACCTGGCTTTTTGCCTCTGCTCTCTGCCCTTTGACCTTTTATCTCCAACCTTAGGAGACTGCTAACACTCTTCTTATCTCCTGGAACCCCACAGCTGATCATCACAGAGCAATTCCAATGGCTTATATTTTTATCCCCACAACCACTGCATGCAATAGGCATTTTAACCCCCATTTTGTAAATGAGAAAACTGAGATTGAATGACCTGCTCAAACACAGGCAGGAACCATGACTTGAGCCCCATTTCCCTGACTCACATCATTTTGCCTCTTTCACCATGCTCCAACCATGCTAATCTTTCCCCTCTCACCTCCAGTTTGTGATTTCTAACTTTTGTCCCATAATCTCTCTGCAGGGCAAGCTTGGGGTGCCAGGTCTCCCAGGTTACCCAGGACATCCAGGACCTAAGGTGAGAAGCTACAGGATTAGGTGTGAGTAGGGACAGTGTTCAGAGACTAACATCTGTGGGTCCAAGCTGTGGTCTGGGGGATGAGCTGTCTTCCTCACAGATCACTGAAAATTGCAAAATGTGGGCCTTGGCATTAGACAGACTTAGGCTCAAATACTCATCTTTTACTTCACCTTGGGCAAGTCCCTTGAGCCTGTTTTCTTAGCTACAAAATGGAGATACCAATGATAACAACCTCATGAATTTGATTATAATAATGTTGATGGTGCTGCTGATGAAAATGATGATAAGACTCTACAATCCAATCAAAAGCACTTATACAAAAATGTACTTCTATATAAATATACATTTGTTTGCCCTTTTTTTTTTTTATTGTTAAATCATAGCTGTGTACATTAGTGCAATCGCCTGTACCCATTCTAAGATGCACCATAGATGTGGCCCCACCCATCACCCTCCCTCTACCAAAACCTCCCCCCTCCCTTCCTTTTTTTCTTTTCTGAGGCAGAGTCTCACTCTGTTGCCCAGGCTACAGTGCTGTGGCACCAGCCTAGCTCATAGCAGCCTCAGACTCCTGGGTTTGAGTAATCTTCCCCCCTCAGCCTCCCAAGTAGCTGGGACTATAGGCATGCTTCATGATGCCTGGCTAGTTTTTCTATTTTTAGCACAGGGGGTTCTTGCTCTTGCCCAGTTTGGTCTTGAACTCTTAAGCTCAAATGATCTTCCTGCCTTGCCCTCCCAGAGTGCTAGGATTACAGGCATGAGCCACTGCATCTTGGCTGTTTCCCAATGTTTTGATGAATGAAAATACCAGTAAGATTCCTCTTTCTGCCTAAACAACACCCATATTACATCACCAATGATTTCTGTTTATATAAAATAAAGCAGGAACTTAAAGACACTTGGGAAGAAATTTGAACACAGAATCCTTCTAGAGTTCGCTGATACAGTTATCTTGCCTACACCTAGTTTGACAGCATTTTGTTTTAGTGACTTCTCTTAATGTTGAATCTTTTCCATTTAACTTAGTTTTTTTTTTTTTTTTTTTGTAGAGACAGAATCTCACATTTATCGCCCTTGGTAGAGTGCCGTGGCATCATACTGCTCACAGCAACCTCCAACTCCTGGGCTTAGGCGATTCTCTTGTCTCAGCTTCCCAAGTAGCTGGGACTACAGGCGCCCACCACAATGCCTGGTTATTTTTTTTGTTGCAGTTTGGCTGGGGCTGGGTTTGAACCTGCCACCCTTGGTATATGGGGCTAGTGCCCTACTCACTGAGCCACAGGCACCACCCCCATTTAACTTAGTTTTGATAATCTTTCTTTTCCTTTTCACATCTCATCACTTGTAAGTTTTTGTTGAGTTGCACATCTCCAATAGCAAGTGCAACTGACATAAAATAGGTTTAGGAATAAACTCCAGATACCACAGCTACGTATAGAACTCAAGCTATAGGGCCAGCAGTTAATGGTAGTTTGAGAGAGAAACTTCCTAGCTGAGACAGATCAGAGTGTGTTGGACATTGATTAGTGCAATTTACAAGAGTCATGACATATCGGTTAAGTCAAGGTCAGTCACAATCATCACAAACAACAACAGGGTGAGTGCAGGGGCCTGTTCCTGTAATCCCAGTGCTTTGGCAAGTTGAGGCCAGGAGTTCTAGACCAGCCTGGGCAATATAGCCAGACCCAATATCTACACAAAGTAAAATAAAATAAATTAGCCAGGTGTGGTGGTGTGCTCCTGTAGTCCCACCTACTTGGGATGCTGAAGGAGGAGGATTACTTAGGCCCAGGAATTTGAAGCTGTAGTGAATTGTGATGATGGTACTATACTCTAGCTGGGTGACAGAGCAAGACCTTATGTCTAAAATTAAAAAAAAATAGAAATAGTTGTATTTTCAGTGTGGTTGGTAAGAAATTGATTCATCAAGAATAATATAAGATTTTAGCAAGTCCTTGTGTGCCCAGTTACAGGACTCTTGAAGAACATAGGGACCAGGGGCCCCCAGAGGTGAAGGGAAGGGAGAGGGCTTGGAATGGGATTTGGTGCTAGCTGCCACCACAGACTGGCTGGGTAACCTGGGCAAGTGTCTTTTCTGATCTGTATTCAGTCTACATAGTGAGAAGTACGAGGGATATATCTCAACTTATGACATCTTCCTCCAACTGGAGGAAGCATGGACTTGACTCTAGCATGGACTAAAGTCAGTTAGCTAATATGGGATAAGCATTCACAATGTGCCAGGCAGTGGGGAGAAGACCAGTGAGCTATGTCCTAGTGGGGGAAAGCAGTCGAATGAGTGAGAACATGAATGAGGTCATTTCAATAGTCTAGGGGAAAAACAAAACAGAACAACACACAGAGGGTGACTTGGAGTTTGTGGAGGCCAGGATAGCAGCGGAAGGGCTCTCTGAGGAGGTGACACCTGAATGAGATCTAAATGGTGAGGAGTGGCTTTGTGTTTGGGGGAAGTAGGCCAAGGGAGCAGGCAGTGCGATGGCCCTGTGGCAGAAACTTACTGATGTGCCCAAGGAACACTGAGGAGATCAGTGTGTTGGAGGGAATTGGAGAGGGCAGAGAAGGGGACAGAGGGATGACTTGGAGGAGGCTGTGGCTGGAGGAACCAAAGAAAGTTCTGGAATTGGTAACTTGGAAAGGCCTCAAAGGATGGGATGAGGGGCCAGCTTTGTCTAACACCCACTCTTCACCCTCATCACTTTTCTCTAATTCTCCAATTCAGGGATCTATTGGATTTCCTGGGCCCCTTGGACCAATAGGAGAGAAAGGGAAGCGGGTGAGTTTTGATGCACCTGGTAAGCAGTTACAGCACGTGTGGTTGTACGTGACAATGAGCAAACCCTAGTGGCCATGTCTACATCTGGAAGCATGCGTGTTCCTGTGTTCGGTACAGGATACATGTGGGTGATCACATGTGGAATTACCACACATGTGCCTGTGAGTCACAGGAGCATGTATGTTTCATAGGCCTCTCTGTATACACCAGGCAGGGTCTGAATGCTGTAGCCAGCGGGCCTGAGCCTCGGTGAACAGGAGCATGTGCATTGTGTGACTAAGTATAAATGTGTGGAAGAAGCATGCACATGTGTGTAAAGGAAATTCTAGGCTTATGGCAACCCGTGGCCTTCTAAGTCCTTTTTTGTTTGTTTGTTTTTGGCTGGGGCTGGGTTTGAACCCACCACCTCCAGCATATTGGGCCAGCGCCCTACTCCTTTGAGCCACAGGTGCTGCCCACTTTCTATCTAATTCCTTAAGTGCAGCCTTTTGACTGTATCCAAATTTCACAGGCCAAATCCTTTTACGAAAAGGGGTACAGCAGAGAAAGATGAAGGCTTTCTCACCTTCTCTGGTGTTTAAAAAAGAAAGCTGCAGGCTCCCCACCCCTGCTGGATATGTATACTGACATTCATGGGTTGTATTTGTATTGCTGTGTGTGTGTTACAACAGTGTAAACAGTTACTGTGTATAGACACACAAGTGTATGTAAAGTGCTGTGCTCACCGGGCCTGTGTCTTCAGGTAGATCCAGGCATGCATGTGTTTTCAGTGGGTGCACGTGTGTGCAAGGATATATTGCACAATGAGTTCTGTGTGCCACACTCAGGGTGTGGATTGCCAAATGCCTTAAGGGCATGCAGTCAGGTGTGCAGACTGTACAGTGGTGCTAAATGTGTGTCTGTGTGGGCACATATACTTGTGTGTTTGGACACTGTGGGCGCAATTGTGTGTGTCATTGGATATCTGTGATCTTTGCATGTGTGTGAGTATAAGCTGTATTTGTATGTATGTGTATGAATGAAAGGCTGTGAATAAATGTGTGGCAGACATCTTTCTGGGCCTGTGGCTGAGTACAGTTTTGTGCTTGTGCCATGCCTTTGCATCCTAACTCTTTTCTGTTTACCCTTATCCAATTTATTTTCTAGGGGAAGATGGGACAGCCAGGGCTGGAAGGAGAGCGAGGACCACCAGTAAGAAAATGGGGAGTGCCCCCCACCCTGTTGCACCATATGGGGAAGGGATGGGAAGGAGAGGTGGTGGAGAGACTGTGGGTAGACAAGGAAAGGGTTTGGGTGTCCCTGGTGGGGCTGGAGGGGGAGTCACAGCAGAGGGGGGCCCTGAGGGTTTGGTCTCATCTCCCAGGCTCTCTCACCCTCTCACATCTCATCTTTGCCTTTTTTCTGTTCAGGGCTCCCGTGGAGAGAGGGGACAACCAGGTGTCACAGGGCAACCAGGCCCCAAGGTATAGGATGGGTGGGCAGTCACAGTCCCTCATGCTCCTGATCCTTCCCAACCAGGCCCCAAGGTATGGGATGGGTGGGCAGTCATGGCCCCCTCATGACTCAGGCCCAGCCATTCCCTCCTGATCCTTCCTAGTTGAGTTTATTCTGGGGCCTGAGTCTCATTCACTCTGTCCTAGGGTGATGTGGGGCAGGATGGGCCCCCTGGGATCCCTGGAGAAAAGGTGAGTGTGAGAGTGTACATGTGTGTGTGAGATTCTGGTGGAGAATAAGTCTAAGAGGTGGAGAGACATAATAATGTGGTAGAAAGAGCACAGTCTCTGAAGTCAAGGAGCCATGGGTTCAAGTTTCAACTCTGCCTGCCATGTGATCTTGGGCAAATCTCTTAACCTCTTTGTGCCTTAGTTTTTTGCTCTATACAATGGGAATAACCTCAGTCCCCACCCCAGTGGATTGCAGTAGAGAATGAAATGACTTTGCTGTTTGAAGAGTGCCCTACCCCATGCTTGGCATGCAGTAAGCTCTCAATATACACTAGCTCTTGTCGTAATTTGGGGCTCAGGAAGAGGGTAGGCATGAGGGCTGAGATAATGACTTCTGATTTCATTTCAGGGCCTCCTTGGTCTGCAAGGCCCTCTAGGATTCCCTGGGCCAAAGGGCCCCCCTGTGAGTGAGGTCACCCTCATGGTGACTGAGGTGGGAGGAAGGTCTAGGGAGAAAGGAGGCTCCAACTATACCCCAACTCTTATCCCCAGGGTCCCCAGGGGAAAGATGGGAGACTAGGGCACCCAGGCCAGAGAGGAGAATTGGTGAGTGACCCCTTGACTCTGGCCCCTGACCTCATTACACCCTCACTTTCTTCTCTCTATATGACACCCCCACCCCATTTTATTTTTCTCCTTAGGGCTTCCAAGGTCAGACAGGCCCACCTGGACCAGCTGGCATCCTGGGTCCTCAGGTCAGAGTGGACCCAACAATTATCCTCCATTTTGAACTAGTTACAGGGTATTTGGGAGGGGGAGACTGGATCTCTGGCAGATTTCCTCAGGCTACCCCCATTCAAGATGACTATTCTTCCTCTCTAGGGAAAGACAGGAGAAGTGGGGCCCCTGGGCGAAAGGGGACCCCCAGGTTCCCCTGGACCTCCTGGTGAACAAGGTCTTCCAGGCCTGGAAGGCAGAGAAGGGGCCAAGGTGAGACCCCACCCCGTAGGAGATCATCATTGGATGGTCCTCATACCATCTCAGGGCTCAGAAGCAGCCCCATGGGGTAGGGGGCCCAGAGTTGCACATACTGAGGGAAGATACCCCCGTCTCAGAGCCTGACTTTCCTCCTCCACAGGGGGAACTGGGCCCACCAGGACCCCTTGGGAAGGAAGGGCCAGTTGGACCCAGGGGCTTCCCTGGTCCTCAAGGACACCCTGGGGATCTGGTGAGTATCTTTTGGAGCCCCTCCTGCACAAGTCTGGCTGGGCTGTGAAGCAGAGAAGGAAAGAGGACATTAGCACGATATCTTGGAATAGCAGCTGTAGGGACCTATGGAAAACAGATTCCTGAAGCTCAGTGCCCCGTCCCAGGAAAGGGGTGGAGATCGTGAGGCCCCCAGAGGAAGACAAGGTTTGAGGGTTCCCCTCAGGTCTCTTTTTTTGAGACAGAGTCTCAGTATGTCACCTTTGCTAGAGTGCCATGGCGTCACAGCTCACAGCAACCTCAAACTCTTGGGCTTAAGTGATTCTCTTGCCTCAGTCTACCAAGTAGCTGGGACTACAGGTACCCACCATGATGCCCAGCTATTTTTGTTTGCAGTTGTCATTGTTATTTAACAGGCCTGGGCCGGGCTGGACCCACCAGCCTTGGTGTATGTGGCCGGCACCCTATTCACTGAGCTATGGGCAACGAGCCTCCCCTCAAGTTTCTCTCTCTCTCTTTTTTTTGTTCAGAGACTGAGTCTTATTTTATCACCCTTGGTAGAGTGCTAGGGCATAACAGCTCACAGCAACCTCCAGCTCTTGGGCTTAGGTGATTCTCTTGCCTCAGCCTCCCAAGTAGCTGGGACTACAGGCGCCACCACAATGTCTGGCTATTTTTTGTTGCAGTTTGGCTGGGGCCGGGTTTGAACCAACCACCCTTGGTATATGGGGCCAGCGCCCTACTCATTGAGCCACAGGTGCTGCCCACTCCTCAGGTCTCTTAACAGTGAACTGTCTCCTCCTACAGGGACCTCCTGGTTTGAAGGGTGACAAAGGCCTCTCAGGGCCCACTGGGGCCAATGTAAGTGCAACCTCATCTGGGTTGGGGGGCAGGGCATGGGGTGGACTCACCAGGTCTTGGAAGCTTAGCATTGCTATGATGACACCTGTCTTGGGAGTTAAACAGGCTTGGGTCGTACCTAGCTTTGCCACTCACTGTCTAGGCAGTTGTATTACTTGGTGAGACTCAATTTCCTTGTCGGTTAAAATAGCTGTGATGAAAAGCCTCATCTTATACATTATCATAAACCTCAGTGTTGGGCAATCCATCCAACAAATACTTTTCCTGTGTGCTAGACACCAGCCCAGAAAAACCTCTTTTCTGCTGGAGCTTACATTTTAGTAGAGGTTAAGGAGTTAGCCAGTGATGACTCCATGAAACAAGACAGATCAGGGGAGCCAGAGCCTGGGGAAAAACACCTTAAATAGACTGATTGGGAAGGCCTATCTGAGAAGGTAACATCTGACCTGAGACCTGCAGTAGGTGAGGGAGGAGACATGTGAGTGTCTGGGAAATAGCATGTGCTAAGGCCCTGAGACAGGACCATGCCTGACACATTTGAGGGACAGCAGGGAAGAGCTTTGTGTGGCTAGAGCTGAGGGAGTGAGAAAGATGGTGGAAGGACATGAAGGCAGGGAGGTGACAGGGGCAGTTCGTGCAGGGTCTTGTGGGCCTCTAGGAGGACTTTGGCTTTCACTCTGAGGGAGGTGAGAGCCGTGGTGGGATGTGGGCAGAGGAGGGTGTTCTTGGTTGCTTCTGGGCTGCTGTAGAGAACAGATTAGATGCCAAACTGTTTATCACTTCAGTGTCAGGTGGCTTAAAAACCCTCCATAAAGAGTGCTACTACTCTTGTTGTCATTCTTGACACTTCACCCTATTTTCAGGGCCCCCCTGGTGAGCGAGGTCCTGTGGGCCCAGCAGGAGGCATTGGACTTCCTGGCCAGAGTGGTGGCCAGGGGCCTGTCGGCCCTGCAGGCGAGAAAGGGTCTCTGGTGAGTGAGCTGCCCATGCCATCCCTCAGGACCTGGCACCTGCACAGCATTTCTCTCCTGACATCTCTTCTACTGCCCCAATCAGGGAGAACGTGGTCCTCCTGGCCCTACTGGCAAAGATGGGATCCCAGGGCTGTTAGGTCCACTAGGACCCTCTGGACCTGCTGGGCCTTCTGGAGAGGAAGGGGACAAGGTAAGTGGTTTACAGAGAGGGAGGGTGTGGAGAAGGACGGGGTGAGGGTGAAGGGAGACTGGTCTTCCTTCATCCTGTTTTCTCTCTACAGGGGGAGGTGGGAGCTCCCGGTCACAAAGGGAGCAAAGGCGATAAGGGAGATGGGGTGAGTGGGGCACCAGCAAGGAGAGGTCTTCAGGGGGGGGGCAGAGGAGGCCAACGATGTGAAGAACGGGTGGATAGGGGGATAGGGAACGGGTGCATGCAACAGAAGCTACTCAAGGTACCTGGAACAAAAAGGCTACAGAACCTCATTGCAAACATGGTAGCTGGGGCCCCAAAAGAACACTGAGGGGACTACCCTCCCCTCTCCTTTCCTGGATGGTATGTACTTGCCCCTGCCTGTGACTCTACATGGCACTGAGGCTCTCTGTCCGCAGCATCACCCCACCACCAAGAACTTCAGCTGCAGTTTCCAGTGTCAGTGAACCAGCTCTATCCCTGGGTCTCGGGGGGATTCCTAGGGACAGGTCTCAGTTGTCCAGGGATAGGACAGACTTCTGTCTCTGATCCCATAAATTGGTGCTAGGAAGACAGGATTTGGTAGGAGAGCGGGGATGAAACTGTTGTTTCCTGGTAAGGGGTGAGTTGTTCTAAGAAGGGGTGTGGGCATGGAGCCAGTGACTGACATCTCTCATGCCCCCTCTAATCTTAAGCCTGAAGGATTTTTTTATTCTGTCCCTACTGCAGGGCCCACCTGGACCAACAGGGATACGGGGTCCTGTGGGACCCCCAGGACCCCCAGTGAGTGCTCTTCCATCTTTGTGACCCTCTTCCGGATCCCTGTTGGGAATGGCCACTGTCTTCTTCCACTCGAATGCAATCTCAACTTCAAACCCAACTTCAGTCTGCCTCTCAATGCTGCCACCAAATATGAGCTCAACTCCAGAATCTGACTCAACCCCAAACCCAGCTTCTATCTGCCCATAAACATTGACATCCTGAACTCAACTCCAGAATTTGATTCAATCAACCTCATCCCCAATCTTGAACCCTATCCCAACCCTGTCTGAAACCGGCTCATGACTTGAACTTCAACCTCAAACCTGACTCATCATTTAACACCCATCTTAAAACTTTCATTCAGTTCTTAACTTAATTCCCAAACTCTGTCTGTCCCTTAACTCATATCCCAACTCCAAATTCAACCTGACCTTCCCCAAACATAATCTCAACTCTGACTCCAACCCTTTACTCAGTTGTGGCCCTATCTCTAAACTTTGACCTGGACCCCAAACAGGCCCCCTACGTCTATCCTTCCCCCCAGGGAGCAGATGGGGCTCAGGGACGCCGAGGACTCCCAGGCCTCTTTGGACAGAAAGGAGATGATGGAGTCAGAGGCTTTGTGGGGATGATTGGTCCCCCTGGCTTGCAGGTGGGTGTCTGTATTTGGTGGTAGCAATTCTGGTTTTCCCACTCTGTGCCCAATATTGTTTCTTTATTCCACAGGGGCTGCCAGGCCCTCCCGGAGAGAAGGGTGAGGTTGGAGATGTCGGATCCATGGTATGGACTCCCAAGGAAATGTGGGCAGGGGTGGGATGTGGGATTATGGTGGGGAGTCCACAGGCACATTGTCCTTTTAAGCGTGAAGGGTGGTGCCTGTGGCACTGAGGCTCTCTGTCCGCATCATCACCCCACCACCAAGAACTTCAGCTGCAGTTTCCAGTGTCAGTGAACCAGCTCTATCCCTGGGTCTCGGGGGGATTCCTAGGGACAGGTCTCAGTTGTCCAGGGATAGGACAGACTTCTGGGATATGTAGCCTTGAAGGGATATGAAATCACTGGATACTCTTCTGGTCCTCTGCAGGGTCCCCCCGGAGCTCCAGGTCCTCGGGGTCCCCATGGCCCCAGTGGATCAGAGGTAAGAACTCTGAGAAGGAGGCAGGATAGCTCAGAGATGGGGACACCTATTTCCCAAGAAAGGGCTGTGGGGTTTCCACAACCCCACCCTTCTCCCCTTGCTGTCTCCCCAGGGCTCTCCAGGGCTGCCAGGAGGAGTTGGTCAGCCGGGTGCTGTGGGTGAGAAGGTGAGAAAGGGAAGGCAGTTGTGCCCAGGGCAGGGGAGGTAAATACATTCTTGTTTGGGTATGGCTGTCTCCGGGAGCCCCTCCCTGTCTGACCTCTCCCCACTCTCACTTTGCCTCCTGCAGGGTGAGCCAGGGGAACCTGGAGACCCAGGACCTCCTGGAACTCCAGGAATCCCAGTGAGTGACTATGAACTGTAGCCCCTGGCACCTATCTCAGGGAACCCTTGAACCCTGGGCAGTCCTAGGTTATCCATTCACTCAGGACCTATGGGAAATAAAGACTCCTGGAAGGTTTCAGAGAGGGCTTCTATGTATAGTTCCTCAGGTTGCACACTGCACAAGATTGCAGGGCCCAGGGGGCAGTTTGGGGCCTCAAATTCAAACCATGAGGTCTGACTTGGGGATGAGTTAAGCAGAGTGGACCTCTTTTCTAGTTCACATGAGGGGAGCACATGGGCTAGACCAACTTTGCATGTTACCAGTAGGCACCTGGACCACATTGACTTCCTATCACTCATAAGTCTTAGGTCCTTCTCACTTCTGACCTTTGGGTAACCTAGGCTACTCTGACCCATGACCCCAGAAAAGTCCCAGAGCACCCTGATTCCTAAATCCAAGTATGCTAATCTTTGATCCTTAAAGAGCCCAGGCTACTCTGACCTCTGACCTCTATTTCTGAAAAGGGGCCCAAGGGAGAAGTTGGTGAAAAGGGAGACACAGGTCCATCTGGGGCTGCTGGACCCCCAGGGAAGAAAGGCCCTCCTGGGGAGGATGGTGCCAAAGGGAACATGGTGAGTCCTGGGGGAAGTGCAGGCAGAGGTGGGAGGGGACTTGAATACTCTTGAGTCTCTCCCAAGTTTCTAGCCAGCATTTTGCAATTTACAGACCTCATGAGCAACTCAGGATGTGATTGACTGATTGATTGAATGAATGAATGAATGAATACAGTGGTTATATGTCATTGTATGGAGTGAAAGTTGATTTCACACTGAATTGTTCTAACACTTGGCAAGGCTAAGATTGAAGTTGATTCTGAGTCAGAGTTGGGATTGATCTGAGATTAGGCACTGGGATATGGATGGAGGCCCTTCTGCCATTGTGAGAGGGCTTGGGTGTGGGGTGGAGGACAGGCGTGAGGAACTTCAGCATTGATGGGGCCTTGACTTGAATCTCGCTACCCCTACTGCTTTTAGAGTCCCTGCTCTGAGCGTCAGTTCTCTCTGTGAGGCTGCAGGGAGTGAGATGATATATGTAGAATTCTTAGCTCAGAGTGTGCACCCATGAAACCCTGGTTGAATATTCTGTCTTCCCAGGCCAGGGATTTTGTATTTTGTTCTGTAATGTGTCCCCTGCAACCAGGACTGTTCTTAGGCACAGTTGATCTATTCAGTGGATGACTGCTCAGTAATTCAGAGGTATTGAATGAATGATCACTAGGTGAACACAGTGATTAATGATTATTGATCATTTTGTGTTCCAGGGCCCCACGGGACTCCCTGGAGACCTAGGGCCTCCAGGAGATCCTGGAGTTTCAGTGAGTGTGACCCTCCCTGAAGCCCCACCTCTGCCAAGCCCAGCATGCTTCTTTCCCCATTTTCCCACAGCCCTATAAACAGACCTGGGCAAGGCCTGTGGAGCCAACAGCCCTCACTTTCCTTCAAGCCCAACCCCCAAAGCTCATGTTTCCTCCTGACTTCTCCCAACTCTGTCTTCCCACCCATGCAGGGTATAGATGGTCCCCCTGGAGAGAAGGGAGACCCTGGTGATGTTGGGGCACTGGTGAGTAGGGGAACAGTGTGTTCTTGGGGGGATTAGGGGACTGGTGATGGATAAATTGGGGGCCAGAGGAGTAGGCTAGTGGGATACCGTGGCCCCTGCAGATACTCCTGCTCACCTCTCTGCTCCCCCCAAAAAAAGGTGAGGGAGCAGTGGGAAGTGGCCGGTGCTGGGTGATGTCTGGGGTAAGACTGTCATTGGATCAAACGGGTCCCGAGACAGTGACATGCAATCAAACTTAGCTAATGCTGTTCCTGGTGCTCAATTACCTCATAGGGTCCATCTGGAGCTTCTGGGGAAGCTGGTGCCCCTGGGCCTCCTGGCAAGAGGGTGAGTGAGAAGCCACCTCCTGGCTGCCCTGGCTCCAACATTGTACCACTGAGCCCACAGCCCCTCAAAGACTCCCCCAAAACACACACACACACACACACACACACACACACACACACACACAGTCTTTCCTTCCTCAGGGTACTGCTGGCCATGAGGGTCGAGAAGGCAGAGAAGGAGAGAAAGGTGCCAAGGTGAGTCCACATGCCACCCCGAGAAGGGTCCCTGTACTGGCTCCGAGGTCAGCAGGAGGGGATGGGCCTATGGCCACTGCAGTTGCCTCAATTCCCTCCCTATCCCTAATGGGTTCTTTCGGGCTGGGGGTGGGGTCAGGACAAGGGAGCCCTCTGACTCTTGGTGTCCTCCCTTGTCCCTGTCCTATTCAGGGGGAGCCAGGTCCTGATGGGCCCCTGGGAAGGACGGGCCCAGTGGGGGCTCGAGGACCCCCTGGACGCGTGGGGCCTGAAGGCCTTCAGGGGATCCCAGGTCCTGTGGTGAGTGGGGCTATGGGTGTGGCAGAGATGAGGGATGGTGACAGGGATAGGGCGGGGCCAAGGGCGGTGCTGGGGCTAGGTCAGGGTGAGGAAAGGGCCTAAGGCCAGGGCAGATGGGGGTGGGGGGAATCAGTCCCCTCCTTACAGGTGTACAATTTGTGATCTCATCACAGTCCAAGGTGTTGCTCCTGGTTCTGGGTGGGGCATCCACATTGGGTTCTGGCAGGGTGCAGATGACCCCATGTTCTGTTTCATCCTCAGGGTGAACCAGGCCTTCTGGGACCCTCTGGGCAAATCGGTCCTCCTGGCCCCCTGGTAAGAGACTTATCTCTGAAGTTTCAGCTCTGAGGGCCACCTTGGGTATCCAGTGACCATCTAGTGACCATTGGCCCTCTCTCTTGAAGATCTACACTGAGCACACTGGCCCTCCCTCTTGAAGGTCTATACTGAGCACACTGGCCCTCCATCTTGATAGTCTACACTGAGCACACTGGCCCTCTCTCTTGAAGGTCTACACTGAGCACACTGGCCCTCTCTCTTGAAGGTCTACCCTGAGCACACTGGCCCTCCATCTTGATAGTCTACACTGAGCACACTGGCCCTCCATCTTGATGGTCTACACTGAGCACACTGGCCCTCCATCTTGAAGGTCTATACTGAGCACACTGGCCCCCTCATCTTGAAGATCTACACTGAGCACACTGGCCCTCCATCTTAAAGATCTACAATCAGCACACTGGCCCTCCATCTTGAAGGTCTACACTGAGCACACTGGCCCCCCCAGATGGGCTGCGCCAAGCTGTCCACTGGCGGCCCTGGGTGTGGGGGGGGATGGGGG